>JAUTDX010000580.1:0-136198 GCA_030844895.1 Ambrosia x helenae
GGTGGTGGTGGTGACCCTGCTTCAAATGAAAACTTTGATCAGTAAGCTTGATGTTAGTAATCCACTTTACTTACATGCTTCTGATTCAAGTAATCTCACTATTTACTTCAATAAAACTAAAAGGATCAGAAAAACTACAATGTTTGGGCAAATAGCTTAATTCTTGCACTCCAGGTTAAAAATAAATGGGGATTTATAGACAAAACATGCATCAAGTCTGAAACTGATCCTATACCCGCTAGACAATGGGATAGGTGTAATTCAATTGTTTTAACATGGATCTTGAACTCTATTAGTGAAGAGTTGTACATGGGTCATGTGTTTTCTAAACTTGCCTGTGATGTTTGGAATGAGTTAAAAAAACATATGATAAAGTAGATGGTTCTGTGGTTTTTGATTTGTATCAGAAAAATAATCAGTTTAATCAAAATGGTTTGTCTGTGTCTGAATACTATCAATAAGTTGAACATTATGTGGAAACAGTTAGATCAGATATACAATTACCTGCTTGTACATGTAATTGCTGCTAGGGAGTTTAATAATAAGTTTAGCAGTATGATAAAACTTATGCAATTTCTTATGGGTTTAGACAGTGTGTACCAAAGTGTGAGAACAAGTTTGTTAATAAAGATGCTTTGCCCACTGTTAAAGAGGCATTTGCTATAGTTTATAAGGGAAGAATCCCATAGAAACTCTAGCAATGTCACTAAAAAGGGGCAAACCATAGGTTTTGTGTCTAAAGCTAATCAAACTGTTGATTTCACTAAGAGAGTAACTAAAAACTATAATCCTACTCTTAAGTGTACACATTGTGACAAGGTAAGGACATTCAATTGACAAATGTTTTGAGTTAATTGGATATCCTCCTTGGGCTAAACCTAGGAGTGGACAAGGGAAAAGGGTGGTTTGTGAATAATGTGTGTTCTGATAAGACTGATGTTCCTATTACTTCTTTGACTAGTGATCAACTGACTAAACTGTTAAGTCTAATTTCAGATAAGTCAATTGATCCTCCTCAAAGTCATAATGTGTCAGTTAGGTTGTTTTCCCCTTCTGTGCTAATGTATATGCTAAACCCTATATTTTGCTTCAACGTTGGGAATAACAAACTTAAAATGTGGATTGGATGTAGACTCAGGTCTAATCAACATATGGTTACTAGTGAACATAATTAACTGATTATATTGATGTGTCTGATCTGAATATTCAAGTCAAACACCCAAATGGAACTAAATGCCTTGGTCACTAAAATAGGGACTTTAAATTAAATGACAAAGTCACATTACATGATGTGTTTGTTGTTCCTGACTATTGTGTTAATTTGATTTCTGTGCACAAGTTAGTTAAGGATAATAATCTGTATGTTGGTTTTGATGAGAATAACTGCTATAATTCAGGACTTGTCAACAAAGAGAGTCCTGGTGACTGGTAAACCAATTAGAAGGATTATATTTCTGTGGTGGAATCTTTTCTGTGTAATAAGTAGGTTTTACTAGTAAAGATTATGAATTATGGCATGGAAGATTAGGACATCCTTTCTGATATAGTGTTACAAAAGTTAGAGGATGTTTATAGGAGTTAAGGTTAATAAAAGTGATGACTTACCTTGTGGATGTCTGTCACAAGGCTAAGCAACATAGGGAACCCTTTCCCTTAAGTGATCATAAGAGCTCCAGCCTAGGTGAATTAATTCACTTAGATGTGTATGGGGGCCTTTATAGGGTTGCTAGTAAGGAGGGTTTTAAATATTTTCTCACAATTGTGGATGACTATTCTAGAGCTGTGTGGGTATGTTTAATGAAACATAAGAATGAAGTGTTTTGTCACATTCAAGATTTTGTTAACATTTTGAAAATCTCAGTTTTCTAAAGTTGTTAAAATGTTTAGAAGTGATAATGGTTTAGAGTTTGTTAATAATCAAATGATTAATTATTGTAAATCATAGGGATTATACATCAAACTACATGTTCTTATACCCCACAGCAGAATGGCATAGTTGAGAGAAAACATAGGCATTTGTTAAATGTTACTAGATCTTTGCTTTTTCAAAGCAATCTACCTGTCAGGTTTTGGAGTGAATGTGTGTTGACTGCTTCTTATTTGATTAATAGGACACCCTCATCTGTGCTTAGTGGAAGAACACCCTATGAACTTATCTATGGTTTTAAACCCTTCCTAGGTCACCTTAAGTTGTTTGGATGTCTATGTTTTGCAACAATACTTAATGAGTCTGATAAATTGAATGAAAAGGCAGAAAAATGTGTTTTTATAGGGTACTCTAATGAGAAAAAGGGCTATAAGGTTTATAGCTTAGAAACTGAATCATCTCTTATTCAAGAGATGTTAAGTTTTATGAGACCATTTTTCCTTTTAAGGATAAAGCTGTTTATGAAAAGTTTTGTGAAACAAATTTTCAAAATATAGACTCATTAAATATTTTTTTGACTTGTATGAAAATGAGACATCTAATCAACTTAAACTGCCCAATGATGAGGGAAGGGTAATAGGTAAGGAAGAGGTAGAGAACACATGGGTCTCAGCAGTCTCCTTCTGTGCATCAAGACTTAGGTGAACCAAATAGTTCACAAGTTATTGATGAAATCAGAAGTGATGACAGGGCTGGGCATGTGACACCTAGTGTTGAGAACACAAGTGAACCTGAGGGTAGTGACCAAACAAATCAAACCATTAGAAGAAGTTCTAGGAGCACTGTTCTTCCAAGAAGACTTGATGATTTATATAGTTGAAGGAAAGGTCAAGTTTGGAGTTGAGAAAGTTGTAAATTATTCAAACTTGTCTTGTGAACATAGAGTGTTTGCTAGTATGTTAAATAAAATTTAGAACCTAGAACTTTTAGTGAAGCATCTAAGGATCCTAATTGGATCATTGCCATGAATGATGAAATAGAGGCACTTACAGGAATAATACTTGGACCTTAGTTGACTTACCTAAAGGCAGAAGTCTTGTAGGATGCAAATGGATCTACAAGATTAAATACAAGTCTAGTGGAGAGATTGATAGATTCAAAGCTAGACTTGTTGCCAAAGGGTACAGTCCAGAAACAGGGAATTGACTTTGATGAGACATTCTCCCCTGTTGTCAAGTTTACCACTGTTAAAAAGTGTTATGTCTGTAGCTGTTCAGAAACAGTTGGAAATTATACCAACTGGATGTGAACAATGCTTTCTTATATGGTGATTTAAATGAAGATGTTTACATGTCATTACCTGAAGGCTATTTTTCTGAAAATGAGTCTAAAGTGTGTAAACTAAACAAGTCATTGTATGGGCTTAAACAAGCCCCTAGGATGTGGAATGAAAAACTTGTAAGTGTTCTGTGTGGTTCTGGTTTTGTCCAAAGCAAATGTGATCATTCTTTGTTTGTTAAAGTGTCTGGTGAAGTCATTGTTGTTTTACTTGTTTATGTTGATGACATAGTTCTAACTGGAAATTGTATCAATGAATAGAAAATGTTAAGAAGGGTTTAAAAGAAAACTTTCTTATCAAAGATCTAGGTGAACTCAAGTATTTCCTAGGAGTAGAAGTGTTGTCACAAGGAGATGACCTTTGTTTATCTCAAAGGAAGTACTGTCTAGATTTATTGACTGAGTATGGCATGATTGCTTGTAAACCAGTCAATAATCCCTTAGAGCCCAATCATACTCTAAACTGCAATCTGTTCTAATCGCCCTGAGTTGTTGGCCATATTACAGGCTATCAACAATTAGTAGGAAAGTTGATATATTTGGCTCATACTAGGCCTGATATATCTTATGCTGTACATTATCTAAGTCAGTACATGCATAAACCTACTGAGGGTCATCTTAGAATAGCAATGAGATTGCTTAGGTATCTAAAAAGGGCTCCTGGGAAATGAATTTGGTTTAGAAAGAGTTCATCTTTTGATCTAGTGGCCTATTCGGATTCGGACTGGGCCAAATGCATTGATACTAGAAAATCAGTGACTGGTTTTTGTGTATTCTTAGGAAAGAATCTTATTTCCTGGAAAAGTAAAAGACAGTCTACAGTGGCTCGGTCTTCAGCAGAAGCTGAATACAGAGCTATGTGTTCTACAGCATGTGAAATATTATGGCTTATAAATCTTTTGACTGAATTACAAGTCAAAGTAGATTTACCAGTGACATTATTTTGTGATAATAGTGCTGCTATGTCAATAGCAGCTAATCCTGTGTTTTTTGATAAAACAAAACATTTTGAAATTGATATATATTTCCTAAGAGATCTGGTTTCTAAAGAAATATTAAAACTGTTAAGATCAGCTCTGAAAAACAATTGCTGATATTATGACCAAAGGGCTTGGTGTAGGACAACACATGCAAATTTGTGATTCCCTTGAGATGTTTGACCCATTTGGGGTTTAAACTAAAGGTTTGGTTCTATTGACTATTTAGTTTGAGGAGGGGTGTTAAAATTAATACCTATATCCAAACATAAATATTCAATAGTTATTTTATAAACTCATTTAGCTTTTATAACAAATAAAATAATATGTTGCATGAGGTGTTTATAGGTTTTGGGCTGGAAGGAGCACAATGGACTGGAAGGAGCACAAGGCATGATCAAGATTAAAGAGATCAAGTATAAGTCCAAGATCAGAAGTGAAGGTCCAGTTCGTGTGATGTCCAGGTCAACTTAAGCCCAAGACTTGGCCCAATTCGTTGAGATATCACCAAGCCTACGTGGCGATCTGTGTGCATAAGAATGAAGGGTTGAGATCACATATTGTTGTGTTTGTGTGATCTCATCTAACGGCTCAGTGTGGTTCGGGTGTGTTTGTTCCCGAACCAAGGATATTGTGTATATAAGGAGTCCCTCTCTCCTCATTACGAGTTTAGTCGTTCACTTTATTTTTCATCCTTTGTTTCCTCTCTGTAAAAGCTAGGGTTTGTGAGGGTTTGTAATCTGATTCATCTCGAATCAGATATTTAGTTTGTTCCCAGTTACATTCTAGTAGTTAGTGATAGAGAGGTGCAGTAAGGTCTTGAGTGAGTTGATTCTTTGTAATTTTCTTTTATTGATTCAGGGTGTAAACAGTTGTTTGGTTTGGGTTCTTGAATAAAATCTGTTTATGATCTGATATCATGTATTTTGACACATTTCATCAAACAATACATATGCATTTTCCTCGTCACAACATTTAGGAAGATCTTACAGCCCCATCAACCTATCTCGACACAAGTTTGTTAAACACATAAAAATAACAGTACTTCTTCTACCCTGCATCAGTGATTATAGCATTACAGTAACAAATCTTACAATCTAGATTTAACCATCAACTAGGGGTGAATAAAACCAGAAAATAATATATAGGATGCATACTTACAAGGAAAACATACTAGAACCGAATATAAATATAGGCGGGACATCCATAAAACTATCTATGTACAACTTTTTGTACATAGATAAGATATGTTTATGTCATGCATAACTTTTAGGGTGGTTTTAAAAAAATATTTGGTTTTTTACTTTTAACTCCAAACTTTTTAACTTTTGCATTTAACCTCACAACTTTTCTGTTTTTTGTGCATAGAGGTGTTGTACTTCATACTTAATGTGTCTCTAGAATAATGAATTTTTTATTTTTATCCCGAAACTTTCCATCTTTTGGCCTCACAATTTTTACTTTTAACTTTGGTCACTTATGCTTTTCATTTTTTGTAGATTTTTCGTTTTACTTGAAACTTTGGGTGGGGTTGGGTGAAATTGACAAAACTATTGAAGCTAAAGTGTTGCTCCCTTAAGTTAAGGGGTTCGAGCCATGCCGGAGATGGATTCGATGTAGTTAAATGGTTATAAATAACAAGTTACCTTTCATTTTTATTTTTTTATGATTTATTAAAATAATAAAACTACTATTGTTTTTATTAATAAAATCAATTATTTTGTTTGTGTAACCTATTGCTTTTAGGTTTACTAAAAAATGTGTATATCCGATTTATGGTTTACCATTACATGTTTCGTATATATAAACTTGTCTACAATCACCTTTTTTGGGTCAGATAAAACTGAAAGTTGCATTCAAACTTTTGATTCCGTTCCTTTTACTTTAGCTCTTAAGTTTTAAAGAATTGGATTTTCAAACGTGTTTATGTTGGCATTATGTTTTATTAAAAAGAGACCCAAACCACACACTACCTAATATATTTAACATTAGTTAGGTGAGAAATTTTAATAGGCAACAAGCTTAGGCAATCCTAGACACCCCACTAGAAAAAAAGTATATCCAATATTTTCAAGAAGATATCACAATAGCACTATCTTTTACATGCTTTGTAGGGATGAGATCCAACATAGATAATTATTACCATGTAAAATATGCGAAGCACTGTAGTTTTTATGCCAAGAGTAATTGTAACTAATTATACTATGTTAATAAGCAAGTGTATTTGAATAGCGATTTTTTTATTATTTTATTCTTTTTGTTATGTTAAATACTTATGTTTTTAAATACTTTTAACATCTTTATTAGTGTTGTGGTGGTTGTGTTTGTTGGTTTATATGGTGAATACCTAAGTTCAATTCTTGCAACCATCCCTCTTTTTTTTTTTTGCTTGCATTTTTACAATTGGGTGTAGAGATATAGAAAACTCAATATATTTCTTTAAGATTAAAAGACAATTAAGGGATTAGTAATACAATTAAGTTTGTATAGTAAATTGACTAAATTATTTCTTTTCCTATGTTTTATTCGGGTTAAATTTTAGGCCTACAAACTTAAAAATGACGCAATTATTAGGGATGTTTACCATAGAAATTTCACGAGCATACGCAATAATTTAGGTGGAAAGTTTATGTATGATAAACTAATATCACGAACACAATGACAAATGATTTAGGTATGATTTGGAATTTGAAATATCGCAACGCTATGTCATTACTTAATTATTTTATAAATCATATTGACGTCGCCGCAACGCGCGACTGGAAAAAAAACCTAGTTTTATTAAACAATAAGTTGTAGCTACGGTACAGACATTACCTTTATTTAAAATTTAACTGCCAAAATGCGGTTATAAATTGTACATAGAGATATGCAAGGGGGGGGTGGCATGGGTAGTCCATTACCCCCACGACAACGTTGTCGCTGTTTTTTTTTTTGTCAAGTGTATATCAGTGGAAACCTTTTAACTTGAAACCACTTTCTTCCCAAGTTCGAATCTATCCCCACACGTCGGTCCATTTCAAACTGATTGGGCATATTTTTTTTGATGGACGGCGAGACTTGAACCGGGTACCTTTCAGGCAAGAACCCCATAGGGGTTCCACCTCCACTGTAACCACTAGGCTACAACATCGTTGGCAACATTGCCGCTGTTGGCAGGGATAGTTGGCTCGTGAAGCTTTCACGGGTGGTTTACCACAGTAAGTAACCGTTCTTTTATGTCTTTGAAATTTACCCCCCCCCCCCAATCCAAATCCAACGGTAAAAAAAACAACAAAATAAACATTAAACAAGAAAATAAATAGTGATATTAATCCAAATACGATATATAGTACAAAACATAATTAACTTAATGCAACAATTGTCATGCCACATACTCGACTTGTGTGAGTTCGATTGCCATATCCTTAGCAAGATTAGCGTGCTCCTCATGGTGGCTGTAAAGAGGGTGTTCTATCGGTCACACTTGTTATTGAGATCAGTCAACTTTCATGAGAGCGAATCAACGGTGCGGTTATTTACATTGACTAGTCGTGTGAATTCCGCCAACACGTTGTTTCAATATGAAGTCCTTCCTGGACAGTGGTGGTTTTGTACATCTTTGTACAGCATGACTAACGCAATTTCCTCCTCTTCACTCCAACGAGTCATTTTCGAGATGATTATGATAGGTGATGGGGTTTTTAGACATGATTTATTTTGGTTTTGGTGTTAGAAGTGATGGGATTTTATATGGTAAATTTTTGATTTTTGGAAAGTAACTGTTGGCTCACGGTAATGTTATCGTTCTGTTACGGTTTAAAAGTTAGTTTTGGAATGAAATAATTTAAAGTATATTTAAATGAAAAATAAAATACTACTTAAAAAAGCAAAAGAAAAAAAAATCAGATGAATGTCGCACCCAAAATTGTATTCAGTATAGTGAATTAGTTAAATGATATTACAGTGTAGAATTAATAAAAATTATGGTAATTCAATGAAGTTCATTGTGTGCCCTGCCTACCATACGGACCAAGAGTAAAAATGGTAATGGAGATGGGGCTACTCATGTTTCATTTTATGCATGGGTCCTTTAGGAGAATTTGTAGGAAAAGTTTGAAATACAAAGGGATATTAACACGTAAATTTTTTTATAATGTGCGTAATTATGAAACTTATCCGTAATTTTTATCATATGCATAATTTCTATCTCACTCATTTTTATAACGTAACTTTTCATGGTTTTGAAATATATAATTGCGATGCGTTTGTATATAGTTTTCAAAATCAAGTTGTTGCAACTTCATGCGCTTCTCTTTACGTGCCATCTAGGTTTTTACATAAATCAAACCGAATCAAGTCAAATATGATACACTTTTACTTAAAAAACACGGTTTCATGTTTCTTAATGTTTACTTTTACATCTTTGTCAATTTTCAGTTATATACTAATACCCCATCGCGACATGTATTTTTATCTATATCTTTGTGCGCATAATCGAGCCGCCACAACTACTATATAGTAACTCAAGCCTTTGCGGGAGGCCTGATAATAATACTAGTCTTTTGTATGCTTGAACCAAACAACTTATTTGTTTGATCCTACACTATATATTACATGTTAATTAGAGTCAACAACTTACATGTTAATCATAGTTAACATGTTACCAGAATTTATCAAGTGTATTATTAATGTCTACATTTTGTTTTCTTTAAAGTGAGTCATGTTTATACAAATTATTTCCAATGACACAAAACACTGTTTCATGGCATACATTAAAAAATTAATTATTCTTCTTCTAATTTTCATTAGCTTTTTAAGAGTATAAAGTTAGACACCTAGTCAACCTCCAATTGATATAGTTGAATAATAATTAAAAATTAAAAAAAACATAAAAGAATATAATATTACTTTATTCTATAAAAAGTGTCAAAAACCGTTCAATATACAACTCCATCCTCCTATCTTATTTGCCATCGTCCTCAGTGCATATATCATCACTACACTACACGACACTGTTCTGTTGGTCTAACCGAACAACAGATCTTTCTGCATCAGATTTCCACTATCGAATCAGAATAATAAACTTTTTTAATGTTTTGATATGTCTCCAATCACTTCTATAATAACCGCACCATCTAAACCACACCTCCCTTCATCTGCCGATCCTCAGACCTTATCTCCGTCAAAGAGCTCCGGTGATTGCGCCACTAAAGGTACTGTAGCTGCTGGAGTAACGCTCAAAGCTTCGACACCGGAGTTATCGGCGAAGACCTCTGTTGTCGGCGACGGCGATGAGGTAAGCAATTTCTATTTGAGTTTTTCTTTTTACTATTAGGTGTTTGGAAGTTAGGGTTACGACAAGTTATTGTTGTTTTTATTATTATTATTATTATTATTATTATTATTAAATATTATATTGCATTTAGATTTGGGAAATAATAATATATAACACGACGTGTTTAATGAGACCATCTTTCTCTTTGGTGTACCACGTAACACTATGTATGATTATTAAAAAAAAAAACCTCTTAAGTGACACATGACGCGTTCCTCTTATTTCTCTTTAAAAGTTTTATTCTATCTCATGTTTAACCTCCACAATTTTAAACGTTAATAAATTTTATATACGAGATTTAAATAAAAATTACACCAAATTAACGAAAGTTTTATTATTTTTCCATGTTGCTATACAAAAAAAACGAAAAAAAATGATTTTTAGTGGGTTTTTATTCATACATGAAAAAAAAAAAACACAATATATTCAAGTAATTAATTAATCATGTTTAGGCACAGAGACTTCATTTGAGCAAGGAGTGCACACGTAGAATTAAAAGTAAGTTTTATGAATTATCGAGTGTTGATTATTTACAAAAAAAAAAGTTTCTGAAAAACGGCATATTCCTTTTATGGTATACACATTTTGTCACTTCATATTAGATTTGTCTATCCCGGGATGCTCCCGGGGAATAAACTAGTTTTTATATATTATAATTATAATAATAATAACATTAAATATTTTAGTTTGAATAGATATTTCTTTAAAGAAAAATATATATATATTTATATTTTTTTTTTGGGATCACTGTTGTTATATTATATGTAAAAAAATCGATTAGATTTCGGTACTTAGTACTTGGGTCCGCATGTGTGAGGGAGAACTTTATAACTAATGGAAGTTGGAATGATTAGATTTTTAGAACCTTTAAGTGAATTAAGCATGCTCGAATGGAGGCTTTTCATGATTGCAATCAGTTTTACTATTTTTTTTATTTATTAATGTATAAAAAGTTTGGATAAAATGAACTATATATTAAACAATTCGGGCTAAAACTTAGGAATTTTATATTAAATTTTAGTAAGACATCATGTTTGGGAGTAAGTGTAACACAAGTCAGTTGATTTTTTGTGTTACTCATTTGAGTTCAAGGAATGCCATTATATGTTCTTTGATTGTTGGCACTCTTTCAAGTGATCGGGATTATATATAGATAGTATATTTTACCTTAGCTATTAACATCGTTTACAATAATAAACGTAGAAAATTATAATCTGTTCGTAGCATCATGTTTCGCGCACACGCCCTAAAAATAACTTTAAAAAAACATCAAGGAAACCTCTTAACAAGATCATTTACGTTCAACTTTATTTGTTTTCACGAATAGGAAGAACTTGCATTTGAAGTATAAAAGGTGTATCTTGATCTTCCACAATCTGCATGTCCATGCTCCTAATGTGAAAAATCCATTTTTACCATCTAAGACATACAATTATTTCGTATTTTTCACTGCTCAAATATCCAAAACCCTTGGGTGAGTTTACTTACAGGGGGATTTCAAAACATTTTCAATAAGGCAACACCATTTTTATGACGTTTTAAGATGTTCACTTATGAAAATTACGATTTTCAACATTCATGTACCAGAATAACCAACAGTATGTTCTTCAACTTGTATTCAGACTATACTATATATAATATGCAATATATATTGATATAATGATAATAATACGATGTTAGAGATAATTATTTTATGATTTTTTAATTGTTGAAATTAATTTCGATGATACTTAACCAATAAAATATCAGTAACTCAGTTGTGGTTAGGAATATATTATATATTATTTTACCAAGAAAATAATTAAGAAAGTAGTAGGCCCGACCAAAATGAGGTTGTGGGGTAATGGGGTGCTACTTAGAATAATGTTAGGATATGATAGGTGCTAGGGTCAAAATGTCACTTAAGCGTGCAGTTGCTTAAAAGTTTCTATCTTTTTTTATTTTTCTTTTGTGTGGGTTGTTGATATTATTATTTTATTTAAAGGCTACACGCTTTACCGACATTTGGTTTAATTTGACATTATATTTATTTTTTACTTTGTGTGGAGAGAGAGAGAGAGACTCTAGTTACAAAGATATAAAGAGAGATCCTTGACTCGTGTAAGAAGCATGCATGAACGTAACTATAAACTTAAAAAGAATATAGCATGAGAAAGTGGTTAAAGAACATTTTGTACATTCTCGTTTGACTCTATGTTATAGGATAGGGAAAATTATAAAAGCAGACGTTTGATCAATGTTTATGACCAAAATAGACAAATGTTAGCTAAGCCAACAAATTTGACAGCAAAAATGCCGGCTTAGTCTCTAAATTTGGCGGTTTAGTCGAAATTTGTGTATTAGGGTGGTCAAATGATTATTTGGTAATTGTCCCTATAGGATATGTTCAAACTCGGCTACTGATAGTTAGCGTATGCTTATTATCAACCTAACCACGATCTAAATTCGTGGATGCATTTTACACAATATGAGATCAAAAGTATAGTTAATTACATGATATCTAAGTTTAAAAACTTGAATCTATAAGTTATATGGTTGTCGTTCTCTTAACAAAATTGAGTTTTGGCACTAACTTATGCTAGAAAGTCGGCTATTGTTTTAGGATGCCTATTTAATCTTTTAATTAAAAAAAATATTGGATTTTAATAACCAAACTATTGGAAATTAGCCGTTGATACCCCAAACCTATTGGATTTTAACACCCAATTTGGGTTAAGTCACTAACCCTGTTAGTTTGGGGGTGCTACATTGTGCGTGTTTTTTACTAGCTAAATGAAACTCAATACCTAAATTACACCTTTACATCCTTATCTAAGATTTGAAACTGTGACCTCATTTCTAAAGGACTAGTGTCTCTACCACTTGGACTAAGTAACAAAATGATCGTAATTTTATATGCTAAGTAACAAAATAATTATATTTATAATAAAAATATAAAATAGAAAGCCCTTACGATATATATAGCTCACCCTGCTGTCATGTAAAGTGTAAAACCACTCATTTGGTCTCCTTGTTGTCGAGTTCATCTTTTTTATTTCTTTCATGATTCTTTTTAGAATATATCTCGTAGTTATATTTTTGTTCTAATTTAACATCAGTACTTTAATAAAATGGGAAAATACGACATCCATGCTTATCTATACATATAATAAAAGAAAGCCATTTTAATGACATGGTATTCAAAGAGGCATTCTCCTCATTGAGTGTGTCATGTGTCATCCTATGTGGCATTGAGATATTTTAGGAAAAAAATAATTTAAAAACAAAATTAGATTTTTATCTCTTATGTTTCCTCCTATAATTTTTAAACGTTAATATATTTTATATACGAGATTTTTTAAAGAAAAAAATTACACCAAATTAACGAGTGTTTTATTATCTTTCCAACAAGTACCATAGTGCTATATAAAAAACGGAGAAAAAAAACGACTATTTTTTGTTGGGTTTTGTTAAATCAGGAAAAAAAAACACAAAGCGTTCAGATAAATCATTAATAATGTATAGGCAAGTCACTAATTATGTTCAAATTAGTAAATATGAATTCTATTTTTAACATGCGTTAGCATTGGAGTAATACATTGTTTTAGGTTAGATATTAATATTAGAGTCATACATTGTTTAAGGTTAGGCGTTAACATTGGAGATATATTTTTAATTGTTTTAGGTTAGCTGTTACTCGAAGCTTTCATGCATGTAACTGTAAAGCACATCATTCTATTTCATATGTAAAATTAATATGTCATATTAGATTTTTCAACCCCGGGACGTTTCCGGGATATAATCTAGTTATATATATATACAAATAGCAAAGATTCGTGTGAGTGTGAATCACTGTTTCGCTCGATACTGCTACTTAATGCATGGTACAACCTTCTTATGCGTAATGGTTACCTGCTAACGAGGTAACCGGTTGTTCCTGCACTCCTATTCTCTCTCTCTCTCCTCTGTCTTTACCATCTCCCTTTTTCTACCATAGTTTTGAAGTCTCTGCCTAACCTTATGTTGTTCGATGGCCTAAATCCGCCGCATAGAAGCCGAAGTTTTCGGCAAGGCCGTCGGAACAGCAACGTCACCTTCGTGACCACCACCGTAGCAACCACTGACAGTAGCCGTTCCGCGACGCCGCCCAAACAGCAACGTCACCGCCGTCGTCGTCACCGCCGTTGAAACGCCGACAGTAGCCACGTGCCATGCCATCCTTGGACCGCGTGGGCTTCTTTTCCGGTAACGCCGCTAAAGAACCAACTCTGACCTCCTTCGTGTGGCCTTTGATTGATCAGATCACCGGTGACGTTGTCGCTCCCGCATAGTCACCCAGCCGGAACCCTTTTTTGCTGATCAGGCCGACTATTTATACAACCACCAACTGTAACTTTCTTCGTTCAGTGACCAACACCTACGCCGTTAACATTTATCACTGTCGCAAGAAACACCATGAGTTCAGGCCATTAAACGACCTACAAGTTGATGGTTTGTAATTTACGACTGCCGATCTACACCGAGATAACACATGCAAGCTTAGATCGGGTAGCCGGAAGTTCGTCGGCAGCCTAGGTGGTGGTCTGAACTGTTGTTGCAGCGGTGTCACCGTCATTATGCTTAGTTTATACACAAGTAACACAACCGTTTATATTTGTAACTTTATCTGATTAATTAGACTTTTCGTAAAAAAAACAACAAATAAACACATATTTATGATTTGCAACGGACTATATCATCTAAGTCGAACTCTCGAAGTCTTTAACACATGTTTTCTTATACATTAGCTAGTTTACATCAAATGTTATTTTGACCCATCGATGTATATGATGTGGTAGTTGTAATCTTTAAGGCCCAATGTCTTAAAACCCTTATAAATATGTTTGGTTTGATATTTTTTTATCAACGTATATTACTTTTCTTGAGTAAAGATCAAATACATATAGTTTTTTTGTAAGAACTGTGAGAATCAAAGGGGGTAAAAAAATTTATTTTTTTTTTTAGAATTTTTTTTTTCCCATGTGCTTAAACATTCTTTCTAGATGAATAATACAAAAAAAAAATTAAAAAAAATTTTTTTTTTAGTGTAATTACGTCATTAAGGTAAATACATTAGTTTACACTAGAGTAATTATGTAATTACTCTACACGTAATTACTCTACACCAAATTTTTTTTATTTTTATTTTTTTTAGTTTTCAATACTATAATACATGTTTAACAATATGGGGAAAAAAATTTTGAAAAAAAAAAATTAAAAAAAAAATACCCTCCTTTGATTCTTACAGTTCTTACCAAAAAAACTATTTGTACCGGATCTTTCCCCTACTTTTCTTAATAGGAAACCAGTTTCTTCATTCTAATTAAAAAAAAGTCCTAAAACATATCAACTGTTAGAAATCTCCTGTTGAGAAAAGGCAACGATAACACTATTTCATTTTCAGTTTTCTTTCTTCACCCCAACACGAAAGTTTTTTCCTTTATCAATCCAATTAACATAAAGTTTTTTCAAACCTCATTCTTTGGATATTACAGTTTTATACCTTTGATCTTTACATACTTGAGTAATCATCTCATCATTTATATACTTGTATTAAATATTTTTATAAACTATTCAAACTACATAACAAAACTCTTCAAATTGTTTCACTGTTTATCCCTCCACACTTGAAGATATTTCATCATTTTGAGACAATTACTATTTAATGTGTTGAGAAAGTGACCTCATTAAAGTAGTTTGTCTTTATATTTTAGTCATTTCTAAAGACTTTGTGGTTCCATCTTGGGTGGCAATTTGAACACATTATAACATTCATGAATCATGCATATTAATTGATAGGACCTTGTAATTATCTATATTATACATCCCCATCTTTTTCTTTTTCAACAAAGACCCCATGTCTCCTTTCTTTTTTCCAATCTTGCTTCAATCTCACATTACATTATAAGTCATATAATAATATAATATATTATAAATATGTTCGATATTTTTTTATCATTTTATTATACAATACAATCTTCATCACTTAAATTCTTCTATTAGTAAAAACACCCCGTAATGAGAAGTATCTCTGCTCTATTCAGGAGATGCAAAGTCAAAGTTCTATAAAATACAGATACAATTTTTTCTTTTATGAATTTTTTTCATTCAATAATAAAACGAAAGACTTATAAGATGGCAGACAAATGAGCAACATGTTACGTACAACCAGTGGCGGATCTAGAAGCATTTTTCAGTAGTAACGTTTTTCATTTTTTTCATTTTAGTAGCAACGTTTTTCAAATTTCGTAAAAAAAAACAAATTTTTCACTACGCGCGCGAAGTTGAGCCGCAACGTCCGCACCCCCTCCCCATGAACCAGATCCGCCCCTGCGTGCGACCCCTTCTTAATTTATTTATTATAAAATTAAAATGTTAAAGGGATGGCGACGCAACTTGTTGCCCGTCTGCTCGCTATCTTGATGTAATTTTTCGTGATTATGTATTAATAAATGATAAATCAATTTTAAAAAAAATAAAAAAATAAATAAATAATTAGAATTATTTAATACGAAAAATTTAATACGTGGGCACTTTGATCTAACTTTGTGGCCACGTGCTCTTTACTTGTCATGCTCGTCTCTATCACCCACCCTTCATCAGTCATCACTCTATTCACACGCAAAATAATTGATGAACATATCCAGATCATAATACTAATAATAATAATCAACATGATTCCCAGCATCTCGTGGTTCGTTAATCATTCCTTCTTCTACACTCTCTTCCAATCTGTCGGTCATTATTATTTTTACTATTAATCTGCAACTGTTAATAATATTATTATTCCATGTTTTATTAATAAATCTTTGGATCTCTCAATCTCACTAACTTTAGTTCATCTGTTCATCCTAAACTCTTAATTACATTTGCGTTCTGTTAAAAAGCATGTTTGTGTTGTTTCAGTTTTAGTATACATGTAGAATTGGAGTTTAAAGTTGAAATTTTTAGGGTTCTTACTAAAAGGGGCTTTGGAATGAGTATAATTACTAAACTGAGATTAGTTTTACTCAATTAAGTGATTCATTGTCTTGATTATTGTTAATTGAAGACAGAAATGTCTTGATTTTTGTTTCAATTTTAGTATTAATGTAAATTTATAGGATTAGCACAGAAAGGGGTTTTTGGAATGAGTATATGACGCAGTTTGTTGTCGGTTTGCCTGCGTACCATTTCGATGTATTAGATTGCTATACTCTTAGACACCTTAATAGTTAAAAAATAAATAAATATAGCTATTAGTTGATAGAATTAGTAAATTGAGATTAAGTACACTTAATTAAGTGATTAACTGAGTATGATGATGATGATGATGATGATGATGATGATGAATTAAGTGATTAACTGTGTTGATTTTTTGTAATTAAACGCAGAAATTGAGGGACGGAGCTAATAAACAATCATCAGTCGCAATGGGACAGCATGATGATGTACAATATGTTGGGATTAATGAACCACCTTCTCCAACAGGTGCTACTGCTAACAATAACATGAAAGGTCTCTCCATTGTACCTCTTATTTTTCTTATATTTTATGAGGTTTCTGGGGGGCCTTTTGGTGTTGAGGATAGTGTTCAAGCTGCTGGACCTCTGTTAGCGCTTATCGGGTTCTTGGTATTTCCATTTATATGGAGTGTACCTGAAGCGCTAATAACAGCTGAAATGGGTACAATGTTCCCTGAAGATGGTGGTTATGTTGTTTGGGTATCAGCTGCTTTAGGACCCTTTTGGGGGTTTCAACAGGGTTGGATGAAATGGCTTAGTGGTGTCATTGACAATGCATTATACCCTGTTTTGTTTCTTGATTACTTGAAATCGGGAATCCCGGCTTTAGCGGATGGGTATCCGCGGGTTTTAGCCGTATTAGCGTTAACTGTTGCCCTTACTTACATGAACTTCAGAGGTTTAACCATTGTAGGTTGGGTTGCTGTTCTGTTAGGTATATTTTCCTTGATTCCTTTTGTAATTATGGGTCTTATTTCCATTCCGAAGATCGAACCCGCAAGATGGTTAGTAGTTGATTTACATGTGGTGGATTGGAATTTGTACTTGAACACACTCTTTTGGAACTTAAATTATTGGGACTCCATAAGTACTTTAGCTGGGGAAGTCGATAACCCTAGGAAAACCCTCCCGAAAGCGTTGTTATATGCATTGATCCTGGTCGTTTCAGGCTACTTTTTCCCTCTTTTAATGGGTACTGGTGCGGTCCCTCTACACCGTGATCAATGGACAGATGGGTATTTCTCAGACGTGGCTAAGATCGTTGGCGGTGTATGGTTGAGATGGTGGATTCAGGCGGGTGCCGCCATGTCAAACATGGGAATGTTTGTGACCGAAATGAGTAGTGACTCGTTCCAGCTTCTTGGTATGGCGGAAAGGGGTATGATTCCTGAGTTTTTCGCTAAAAGATCTCGTCACGGAACACCTTCGATTGGGATATTATTCTCGGCTTCTGGTGTGATTTTACTTTCATGGTTAAGTTTTCAAGAGATTGTGGCTGCTGAAAACTTTTTATACTGCTTCGGTATGATCTTGGAGTTTATAGCCTTTGTAAGGTTAAGAATGAAATACCCGGCTGCTTCTAGACCTTATAAGATACCTGTTGGCACGGTTGGATCGATTCTTTTGTGCGTCCCACCAACGATTTTGATCTGTGTCGTGTTAGCTCTTTCTTCACTTAAGGTCATGATCGTTAGTGTTATTGCCATAGTTATCGGGTTTTTATTGCACCCGTTTTTAAAGCTTGTAGAGAAGAAAAGATGGCTTAAATTCTCAACTAAAGCCGATCTTCCCGACCTTCTAAACACTCATGAGAACAGTGAATCTTTGGTTTATTAGTAAACATTAAGGTATGGCCAGACCACGTGTATGGGTGGGACTATACTGGGCATGGTGGTCGTGGTGGTGATTTTTGTTGTAAGGTATGGCCAGACTACTGTTGTCGGTTTGGGTGTGTGTTAAGTGGATGGCTAGATTTGGGTTTGGTGTGATGGTAGGTCGTTGACGGTTTGGGGTTGATTTCCGGTAGTTCTTACGATTACCTTCTGTTATGAAAAAAGCTTTGTTAGTATATTGTTTTCAACATGGTGATTTACTTAGTTGGAAACTGTCTGTAGTTATCACACAAAACTTGGTTGATTAATCTAAATTATGTTCTAAGATATGTATGTTGGATGTGATTTCTACACTTCCAGTTCTTAGCTGTATGTTATTTAAGAAAACTTTTTTTTTTCTCTTCTTTTGTGCAAAATACAATACTGGGGGATCAACACTGTAAGCTGGAAGTTAGATGCCATGAAATTAAAGACGAAAGAAAGTTGCTTTGGTACATAATTTTACTTTGGACATATTAGTTCCTTTAAAACCACATATTATAGTCTTTAAAAACTACAAATATACATTTTAAAGTACAATTATATAAAACATTGTGTTTTTTTAACCATAGAAGACGTCACTTATTTCTCATGGGACCTTTTAAGCTCCCACATAAAACATTTAAATGATATACATGAGACTTCAAAATTTTTGAAAATCAAAGGGGTTAACTAGTTAACAGGACAGGTTACTAGAGACCGACCTATTGTGTTAAAAGACCTCTTATTAAAGCATCTACACTTTCTATATAATATGGAATAAACATATGACCTCACCATATAGGATTCTCTATGATATATAAATTTATAGAAAACTAAAGTTCCTTTATATTTAGAGGTTCATATTCAACACTTTATATTTTATTGTGTGTATAAAAAAAATAACATGATAATAAAACAAGTGTTTATGAGTATGATAGGAATAAAGATTGAAAGTTAGACATGGGAGGTTTTTAGAAAATAAACAAAATTTAAAGAAAAGTGTGTAACTTGTAAGCTTATTTAAATGGCTTCAGCCGTTAAAAAGGATGTAAATTGTTTCCAAAAATCTCTAAAAGTAACGTACGAAACCAGAAAATATGTATGAGGTTAGTTATGCTTGGGCTTGGCTTATTTCAAGCTGTATATTTAAGGCTCCGGCTTAACTTGGGAATTTTGAAACTTAACCTTAATTCGGACAAACCTCTATTTTTTTTATTTATTTTTTTTGAGAGTAGTGTTTCAACGGTAAATCCCGTGTTACAAAGCGATCACTGTCCAGGATTGAATCCCATAGGAACCACACGGGTTTCTCCTTTCAAACCCAACGGTTATTTTTACAGTGGAACGTGGGAATCGAACCTGAGACCAAACCCAGGCAGGACCCCTCCAAAGAGGTAAACCTTACCACCTCAAACCAGCTGGGCTAGAGATCATTAGCAAACCTCTATTTATTTATCACTTATTTATTTATACTTATCCTTTTAAATAAATAGTAGAGTTGTTTAGACTCGACTCATTAAATGAGGTTTAGGTTTAAGCTCCTTTATTAAATCAACTTTGATATAACCTTCTGTCTTAAAAAGTATGAGTTTAATTCAAACATCTAATGAATCGATCTCCCAATAGGTGATCTTAAACCATCTAATTAGGTCATGAGAGGTTTTCATTTTTCTAGCTTCAAGTATACCCATTCTTTTAGCTTTCATGATTTTGGTACACCACAATCTCTCTTCTCTTCTCTTCTCAATTAAATAATATTTTTATACCTTTATCATTAGACCTTCAGTAGTGGGAATCCACTTTAGCACCCCCTCCTTCAACATGATTGGCTGCAAGAAGTTGGCTCATCAACCAAAGAAGAAATGACGTTATCATCTTAGCGCCGAACACACATTTTAGGATTTTTTGGGATTTTTAGCGCCCCTTAGCGCCCACCGTAGTGGTGTTTGGGGCGCTAAAATTGGATAAATGCCCCCAATTGGCCCCCACTACACATGATCTTACCTTTTCCTTCTCATCCACTCACAACCACTTTTAATAAATATTAAAAAATAAATAGGGAGAACAGTGTCCCTCTTAAATATACAGATTAACAGTACTTTTTTCTCTCTATTACTACTCTACTCACAATCCGTCAAACCTACCTTTGAAAATATGAGAGGTCCACTCTCATAGAATTTGGTTTATGTGATGTGAGTGCTCTTATCCACATAATAGTTCAAAAACAGATAAAGATCACTTGTAGGTCAATAGTAAATCATTGTACTTCAATACAAATTCGTCGGTTTGAATGTATGCATCCTTTTGTAGTTTTCATAATTTATCTCTTTTGTTTTTATAGGATTCTAGGTTTCATACAACACGTGAAATCTTATTCTGGGGTGTGTGACATCACATTCTGGGTATGTAAAAGCCTCCAATTATTGTGTAATGTGAGTCCGGGTGTATGATTCCTAAATACCTTTTATTAACACCATTTTCCGTTTTATCTTTTGTTTTTTTAACAAATACATACCATTTTAAGCCTTTAAGGTTTCTATTATAACACACAATGTTAACTTTTTTTTCAAGTTTATTATAAACTTAATTTCGGGCAAATTACATAAGCATAGCAGGTAGACGGGCAACAAACTGCGTTGCATCCCTTTATGAATATAAAACCCTAATCTACTAAAAACAAAGCCTTGCCCCTAAGGGGTCGAAAAGTTGTTGTGGACCACACGCTTAACTCTGGCCAAGAACCGAACCGCCTCCGGCGCCAAGGAGTCGAAAGTGTCAAACGCCAGGAGGACAAAGGCATGCTGATTATCCTCGCAAGTTTTCGCGTGCTTTTTCACTTTCTTTGACACTGCTTTCAGCACCACTTGCCCCACCACAAACCCATTTTCCCGGAACCCGGCTAGAGGGGATACACTTATGAGATCGAAAAAAGCATTTTTCCTGCCCTCCCAACCAAAAACTAACACGTTAGCTGAGCATAGGGCGGACCTCCCTTCCGCCGCCGAAAATTAACCGGTGCCTCTATATTTAACATCCAAATTCCAAATTGCGACAATAAAGGCCCAATCCAACAGACTTCAGAAATCTTAAACAGGCCCAGTCCGATTCGATTTTGAACCGACTCGAATTCAAGAAAACCCGACCGACCCATATACTTACTAACCCGAAATCCCTTTCTTGAGCAGAAAGCGAGATCAGGATACATACAATCAAAGGGTTTTTAATTGTTTTGCACGAAACCCTCAAAAACTCCAATTCAATCGATTGATTCAAAACCTTTGAAAAAAAATCCTTGAAATGGACGTGATAAAATCGCAACAGTTATCAGGACGTGCGATCGAGAAGGTGGTGGTACACCCCTTAGTACTCCTCAGCATCGTCGACAACTACTACCGAGTCGCTAAAGATACTCGCAAACGTGTTGTTGGTGTTCTCCTTGGTAGCTCCTTTAAAGGCACCGTTGACGTCACCAACAGCTACGCAGGTCTTTTTTTTTTAATTTTATTTTGAGATAAATGTTTCAAAGGCTTATTATTCTGGATCTGGACACTTTTCCAACTGTTTTTGGTTTGATTTTGAGTTTTTTTTTTTGTTAGGGCTCGTATATAAGTTATGAAAAGTTAGACAACGTTTTTAGGGTTATGTCATATGTGAAACAATAGGAATATTAGGGATTGCTATTGTTTTTGTATTTTGTGGTTTTGTTATATAATTTGAAAGGCTGTATGTTATCAGTTGGATTTAATTTTAATAGGTTTAAGTAATTTGAATGATGGAATTCTGTGTGTTTATTAGTATCAAGAATGTACTTCAACCTAATAGGATTCAGGATATGGTTTGATTTGTTATTTTATGGGCATGTGGGAGTTATATGCCTCGAAGCCTGAAAGGAAATAATACGTTTGAAGTTGCATTTTTTCATGCTGATGGCAAATAAGTGGTTGTACGTATGTATGTATGTTAGTACTAACTGGTATCATAATAGGAATAGCCAATAAGATGTTTGCATTATTCATCTTGTGAGCGATTTGTTGTATCTGTATTAGTGTATATGCTTAGCTTGTTAATTTGTTATTCACATCTTGTTTTCGTTCTCCCTTCTTGTCCACTAGTATGGGTAGATTATAGATGCATTACTTGGCTTATTGGCTATCTGTTGTAGCAGCTTTAGCAAGATTTTAGAGATTTTGTTTATGAACTAACAGCATTTGTGCCTACGAGTAAATCAAGTGGGGTTCTAATGACGTATTTGTGTGTTGACACTAAGCTGCATATTTTCAAAGAAGAGTCACTGGTAACAGACAGATTCGTTGATCACTACATAAGTTTTTGCATCTAGTGAGTAATGTTTGGTAATTTGTTTTGCTTTTTGTATGCTTGAAGATTCGGCAAATAGAAGTTGCATGAGAAGCGTTGTATATCAACACTATCTTCATTTATGAAACAACATTGAAATTTTTTTATGCATTCTTAATTAATATATAAGTAATGCACAATTAACCTGCCCAGTGGTCATTGGTTCATTAGCATTGAAAGAGAAGCGTTTGAAAAAAGCGCCAAGAGGCATGCACTTTTACTGCTTTTGTCTGAGGTGTGCTTTTAGCCCCGCTTACGGCTGTGCACATATAATGTATATATGTGTGGCCCTCAGGGGGGAAAAGTAAAGTTGCACTAATTTTAACGTTATTTTACTAATTTCGTGAAAATAACGTTAAAAACGACGGATGGTTAATCATGCATCATGTGGTGGCGTTGATAGCCAAAAGACAAGGGGTTACATGCACCAATCGGGCTTGTCCTGATTGCGAAGTTTTATGTGTCTTATGTCCAATGCTTGAAACAAAACCACTATCGAGCTGTGGGGTCTCATTGGAAGCAGCCTCTCTATTCCCACGGGTTAGAGGTAAGACTGTCTACATCTTACCCTCCTCAGACCCTACCTTAGCTTTGCTATTGGTGGGATTAACTGAGTATGATGATTATGATGTCTGAGGTGTGCTTTGATGTCTTTTAATGCCTCAGTAATTATTGGCTTGTAGTAGAAATGAAACAGGAAAAGCAAAAGGGTTAGCCAGTTTTTAAAATCGGTGTAATAGTTCACCTAAACAGTCTACCTTAAAAAATATAAGCAAAATTTTAACTTTCCAGGTACTGTTCTTTGTTATTCTTCCTGGGTTGTTCTTCATCTTATGATCTAAATTAGTGTGTATACAATTTTATGATGCACGTAATTTATAACCATTACCAGGAAAAGTGTGTGTCTCTGCCTCATGTGATGATCGTGATATGTGTTCGTTGGCTTTGAGCCTCAGCTTTCAGCTTTTTCTTTACACCTCAGAGCGCCTAGTTTTTTAATCAAGTTTTAGAATTTGGGTTCAAATATCTTTATTGCATGTTTGTGAGAGTATCTCACTTGCAGTTCAGCACAGCTAAAAACCAGTTAAATCAGATGCTGTTCTAAATGATCTGATCTGAGTATTATTTTGCAGTGCCTTTTGAGGAAGATGACAAGGACCCCAGCATTTGGTTTCTTGATCACAACTATCATGAAGCTATGTTCTCCATGTTTAAGAGAATCAATGGTAATCCTCAGTTTAATAAAGGAGTTTGTAGTGAATGCTTTTTTTATTTCAAGTTGTCCTAACAATTTGAAGTATGTTGCAGCTAAGGAGCATGTGGTAGGATGGTACAGCACAGGTCCAAAGCTAAGAGAAAATGATCTTGATGTTCATGGTTTATTTAACGAGTAAGCATCGTGATATTGTACTGAAGTTAATGTGTCAATATATTCCTTTTAATCATTTTTCTATTCATCCTTTAGATATAGTCTAATATGTTAACAGGTCATCTAGTTTTTTTAAACAAGTTTCTTCGTTTTATTTTTACAGATATAGTCTAGTATGTCATTTAGTTCTTGTTTGCTTTTATATACACAAGTTATGTACTAGTCATTTTTTTCTCCATTCAACTTGTATAATCTTTCATTCTTATTAAATCTTTGTCATCTACCTGTCACCTGTGATTCTGTAACCATAAGATATGTTTGACTGATGAATCTTGTACTGCAGCTACGTTCCCAATCCTGTATTGGTGATAATAGATGTCCAACCCAAGGAATTGGGAATTCCCACCAAAGCTTACTATGCTATCGAAGAGGTTAAGGAGGTAAGATCAATTTCATTCCCAAGCACTATAGTTTTTCATTTTTATTTTGTATATATGCAAATCCAGTTTAATTAAAAAAAAAAAAAAAAAAAAAAAAAATTAAGAATTAACCTATCACCTCCATCCAGATTAAAAACAAACCATCTTTGCACAGATTAATTCCCTTAGTTGCATAATTTATATTTTGATACAAAAGTAACCATTTACTGGCTTCCCTTGCAGAATGCTACCCAGAAAAGCCAGAAGGTTTTTGTTCATGTGCCCTCTGAAATTGCCGCTCATGAAGTTGAAGAAATTGGTAAAACTCGACATGTTTTTATTTTATTATATTATTGTTTGATTTACCAGTAGAATGAACGAATGAGATGCATTTGGGTGTCACATTTTTTATTCTTGCACTTTTTTCTACAGGAGTGGAACACTTGCTGAGGGATGTAAAGGATACAACCATCAGCACTCTTGCAACAGAGGTTTTTTTCTTTTTAATTTTTTTTATTGTATGTTATTTTATGTTTTTGGTCCATTTAATGATGGGTCAATACCCATATTCTGTAATTGTTTTTATCCATTGACTGCTATCTTTGGTCAACATCATTTATATATGTTTCCTTCAGGTCACTGGAAAGCTGGCTGCCTTGAAAGGGTTAGATGCAAGACTAAAGGAGATTCGCGGATATCTGGATCTTGTCATAGATGGAAAACTTCCATTAAATCATGAAATATTGTACCATTTACAGGTACACTTTTATATGATTCTGTATCTTAATATCATAGAATTTTGTATGCCCATTTTATAATTTTCGGCTCTTAAATTGCAGGATGTGTTTAATCTTCTGCCAAATCTCAATGTGGCGGATTTAATTAAGGCATTTGCAGTGAAAACAAATGATCAGATGCTTGTTATCTACCTTTCCTCTCTCATCAGAAGTGTGATTGCCCTTCACAATCTAATCAATAACAAGGTAAAATGCATTTGAAATCTAAAAAAGGAAAAAAAAAACAGAAATACTTCAAATCTATGCATATTTCTGCAAGGAGATTAAATTTATGCTGGTTGTTTCTCTCCAGATGCTCAACAAAGAACACGAGAAAGCCGAGGATGCAAAACCTGCTACAGTACCACCAGTTGCTGGGAGTTAAAACTACTTGGTTAGGTTTTTGTATTATTGCTGAATGTTGTGTTTGTGGAACTTTCTTTGTTATCCCATTTTAATAGACATTTTGTTGAGTTCAGATTATTTTTATTTTAAATTATGATTTGATTATTATTTTAGTTGCCATTAACATAATTAGAAGATTAATTAATATACATGTTGAGTAAATGTTTTCATTCAAACATGTAATTTTTATAAGGGTTATTGGATTATAATAATCTTTAACTTTTACTTATTAGTCACTTATAAGTCGGAAACATTTTCAACTAAAGAAATTTTTATTAGCACCCTTAATGTTTAACTTCTTTTCTTTTAGCATATCCAAGTTAACAGAGAGAGGGAAATAAGTTGAAAGTTGGGATTGTTAATAAACATTTATTTAGTTGAGAGTATTCCTGAGTCTTGGTTTTTAACTTTTTATTTTTTGTCTTGGTTTTTATTTTTTTATTTATTATTTAATTTTTACGAAGCAACATAAAAAGACATAATTTGCGGTAAAACAATGTTACATTTTAAAGAGTTTTCATTAGTATGTAGAGTATCATAATGTTGTAATCCTCGTTTGACAGAAAAGTTAAAGGAGTCAATGGGCAGCCTTTATGGTGTTTTGGAGGTCCTCGAGCTAGGGCCCGTAATTCTAGAAGACACATTTTTTAAGTTGTTAAGTACCTCATAACACATTTATAGGCTTTGCCATTAAAACTTATTCTAATACTATAATTTTGTTAATTGCTATGTTTAATGTTATAACTTTGATCATCGCCCATAAAATTTAGATTAAGCCTAAGGAGAATATTTTTAACGGCTCAAATATGGCATGTATATCCTCAGTGGCGCCTCTGCTTAGTAGAAATACGATTTGTGACTTAGGAGGCCCAGTTCTCACTTCTTAATATCAAACGGATTGGACAAATTCGAATTTACATATTCTGTTTGTGGTTAAGTTTGAAAAAAATTAATTCATATACGAATACCGAAATTTTAGTTCCAATCACTTGCTAACTCAATTCGCAAACGATTTGCTTCTCCGATTACGAGTATTGAACAAGTATTCTTTCTAACAATGGATTTTACACATTTTTTAAAGTAAAAAATAAACATTAAAAGAAAATCGTAGATGTCATAGAAATCCAAGAGATTTATAGGAAAAAACTAGTATTTTCTCCGTCACATGTTGTGGCGGCGAGCGATGGGTTAAAACGTGCAGTAAGACAAATGTAAAACACAATACGTAAGGCACATTGCAACACATAATTCGTATAACACAATACATAAAAAATAATTACAAAAATGTGTAAAACACAATGCTAGGCATAAAGTGTAAAATATAATGATAAGACATAATACGCTACATAACACAACTTCCTAAAACACAATGCATTGGCAAATGCAAAACTGAGAGTAGTAGCTTAGAGGTTAAAGTTCGAATTTTAGAAGTTGAGGGGTGTAAAGATGAGTAACACTGCAATGGATAAAATTTTAAGTGTAAAACTTCAGGGAAAGTAGTCTAGGAATTGAAATTGTAACTTTTAAAAGTAAAAAAGGTATAGAGTAATAGTGCAAGGGGGTAGCGGCTCGAGAGATACTTGGGATCAGCTAGGTAAAAAGCTTGAACGAGCCGAGCCTTAACGAGCCTTAGTTTGAGCATGAAATATGACTCGTTTAGTTATCGAGCCCGAGCTCAAGCCTTACATACAAAGCTCGTTTTGGCTCGCGAGTCTAAACGAGCCCAGACAAATGTTATATTATTTTTTTTATATATGCGATTTTGTCCTTTGAACATGTTCAACTTTAATTAATAATATTGGTGAGCCAAGCTTTTGCTCGTTTAAGCAATTGAAGCGAGCTCGAGCTGAGCTTTTAGGTCGTTTAAAGTTATTTTCAAATTACCTCGAGCCGAGCTCTAGATCAAAATTGTAGGCTCAAACCGACCCGAGCTCGAACTCGAGCCTCAAAAAAGAATGACAAGCTGAGCTCGAGCCTAGTCAGGCTCGGGCTCGGCTCGTTTACATCCCTAGTAAAAACATAAAGCTTAAAACTTGAGTGGTGGTGGTGATGGTGCTAGAGTAAAATACAAAGTATAGACCTGAGGGGTGGTGGTAGAAATGCAAAAGTAAGAGTGGTGTTCTATGGGTTAAAATTGCAATCTACAAAAGTTGAAGGAGTGTAAAAATGGAGTAATAGTGTAAGGGGTAAAAATGCAAATTTTAAAATTTAAGGGGGCGGTGGCAGTAAAAATAGAGTAATAACGTAAGGGGTAAAAACACAAAGTTTAAAACCTAATGGGTGGTGATGGTAAAAATAAAGTAATAGTACAATGGGTGAAAATGCAAAGTTTAAAATTTGAGAGGTGCAAGGAGAATTATAACTTGAAAGTTAAAATAAAAATAAATAATTGTTGAGGGGGTGGAGGTGGAATTACCACCCACACTTCCCTTTAGCATATCTATGATACATTATAAAGAGCAAAAGATGGCTAAGATAGTTATTTTATATGTTTTTTAAGATGACATATAAAAAGTTTCTTGCTTCACACTCAAAATGTCATGAAAGTTCTTTCAATACTACCCCTATTTGCAAAACTAACTTGTACATTTTTATCATAACCCCCCATTTATAATTTCAAATTAATTAGTAAAATGTTTATTATGTATAATATGAGTTCAAGCAACTTAAAAAGTTGTAAACACTTGTTAGAAATGCTCATATTGTATGACTTTTTTTCTTTTAGTTAATATTACACTAAAATACATTTTGGTTGACTTTTAACTGTTCAACCTTTTTCGTTTTACATTATGTATCAAGCTCATTCACCCGACCTATTAGAGACAAAGTACGACTATAACTATTTCTACTTTTTAAACTTTAGCCTTTTACTATGTTTGCTTTAATTTAAAATTAGTAGGCTAATTAATATTTTTAATTATAATTATCAGATTTGATGTGATTGTAAATAAAAATAATTATAATCAACATTTCTAACTCTAGGGTGTTGTATAATATTCAACAAAACTGTATTCTTTAATTTCAGTCTCAGTCTAAGGTGGGTAAAACAATACAATTGAATACCGCATTGTAAATTGTTACGGCAACGACAACGCACGAGTTTCTTACTATTACTATTATCTATAGTAGATAATAGATAATGTTAGGCTATATGGTGTGCCTCCCCTTTCCCCCAACTCCCCCAATTGCCACATCAGCGCCACATCATTTCCCCCATTTTCTCCCCCAAAGTTTGGAAATGTCTTCCCCCCATTCCCCCTTCCTTTTTTTATTCTTTATCCTTTTTTTAATTATATATTTTATATTTCATAATTATTTTTTTATAAAAAATGTATAAAAAACATATAATTTATTTTTTTTTAAACCGTAATAGTTAAAAAAAATAAAAAATAAAACCGTAAATAAAAAACTAAAGATAAAGTTCATTAAATTAAAAAAAATTACAACCTACAATGCATGGAAATTTAAAAAATAACAAGAAAATTACATAAAAAAAACATCTAAAGCATATCTTTTCCAAGCCACTTGTTCGCGATCATGTTTCTCTTCGCCGCCCACCCCGCTCTTTCTTGCTCGGGAAGATCGTCGATATTTTTGTCCATCATCGCAAACTCCACCTTTTCTTGCTCGTACGCGAGCCGTGCCCTCTCCAACTCTAGTCTCTCCTTCTCTAGAGTCGCGGCTACTTCCTTCTCCTTCCTTCTTTCATTCCACCTTTCTTTTTGCTCCGACTTAAAGTGGTTAAAGTTCTCAATCAACGAATCTATTTTGTCAACCACACTTAATGTCGAAGCGGAGGCCTTTGCTTTTGAGCTCGCCGCGGCTTTTTTAGCGCGGTCCCTTCCCATTGGCCGCTCCGATTCGGGAGTTGGAGCTTCATCTTCAAACTCCGGGTCATCATTTATATCGATAGCACAACGTGCGGTGGACCCCCCATACTATAATTTCCCGACGAGCTCGTCTTCGTTCTTTTTGCTTGTGCCACTTCGTTTGGCACCACCTTCCATTTTTCACACGCCCTCAAGATCTCATACGGTCTCATGTACGCCCACCCCCCTTTCTTTTTGTTAAACATCGAAAGCGTCTTTTTCAACACATCCTTGTCACTTTCTCCCGTCTTTCGATTGTCCCAACAATTTTGATAAGCGCCCGCAAAATCTTGACATTTGGCGTTCATCTCCCTATACTTCGTACCAATGGAATGGTCGGTTCGATACGGCTCCCGTTGCATTAACCTAAAAAATTGTTTGCAAATAGCGGCCCAAAAGCTATCCCGTTTTTGATTGTTACCTACAAGTGATAAATTAATTTAATAATCTAAATTATATTTCATAAATAAATTGAAAAAAAAAAATTAAACAGGAAGTGCTTTAAGGGCTTCGGCCCAAAAAAAAAAATAAAACAAAAGGTTAAAAATAACTTACTTCGTATCGGGTCGGTAGACACGTTCACCCACGCTCGTGCTAGGGCCTCGAGCTCCTCTGGAGTCCAAGGTAGGCTATCCGCCTTACCACCCCTCTCCCTTCAACGGCACGTTTTTTCCCTTTCTTGTCTTTTTTTGAGCTTGGTTGAGTTTCGGGTACAACGTCGTCATCGACACCTAAGGATATGAAGTCGTGTTCGGGTTCGGTTTGTGATTGAGGCCTGGCGCGAAACATTGGCATTTGATTCGGGTTCGGGTGTGACATATGCATATGAAATTGTTGCATTTGCCAAGGGTTTTGGGGTTGATTAAAATGGCCAAACCCGTATGCCATAGGGTCGAGCGGTGTAGTGGGGTAGGGAAAGTTTGGAGCTTGTGTCGAAGGAGTAGCGGGGGTGTTCGGGTTAAAGGGTTGCGGGTTTGAACGCCTTGGATCCATTGGTAATTTTTTTTTGGTGAAGAATGGAAGAATTTTTATAAAATTTTGGTGGTTTCGTTAAAAGGTTAGATGAAAAGTGTGAGTTGAATGGTAAATATATATATAAAGTAAATATTTGATTTTTTTTTATTTTTAAAAAGGCAACGGTTAAAACAGGTGGGCCCCCTTTTTTCCAACGGCTAGAATATTGGCCAATCAACTCGTCCGGTGCAAACGGGATTATTTCCCTGATTTCCCCGAAAAAATCACGGGGGGGGGGGGGGGGAGGGGGGCGGTGTAGCAATGCGGGGAGGGTGAGTTGGCACCTCCCCGTTCCTTCTCCCCGATGGCACACCATTTGGTCTTAAACCACACAAAATTTCCTCAATAGGACAAATTAAGTTGATAGATATTTTCAATTTGGATTCTGTGGCACGTATTACACACATTGCTGATAATTCAACGTCATTTTCATATGATTTTGCCTTTATATACATGTTAAAATCTACCATTCCATCAATGCAAACCTTAACATTAACTTTTTAACGCTCTTAATCATACATTAAAGCATGTCGTCTGTTTCTTCATCTCCTTCAGCCTTTTACCATAACAAAAGTTTTAAGCAAGACGTTATTCGCAACACGTTGAAATTCAGCCCTAGCATATGGGGAGATCAATTTCTCATATTTAATGAGGTTTTGTGATTTTTGTTTCAATACTTTCTAGTTATAATATGAATCCTGGTAATATGATTCGCGTTCGCATTTTTTAAACATTTTTTTTGTTGGTGTAGAGAAAGGATCTTGCTTGTGAGGAGCAACGAGCTAAGGAACTAAAAGAGAAAGTGCGGAAAGAGCTAGTGATCAAAGGATCAATAGAACCTACACAACATATGAAGTTATTGGAACTCATTGATGCGGTACAACGCCTTGGTGTAGCGTATCATTTTGAAGACGAAATTGAGGAATGCTTAAAGCATATTTATGTTACGTACGGGGATAAGTGGATCAACGAGAATAACCTCGTAAGCACTTCACTACAGTTCAGACTCCTACGACAACAAGGCTTCAACGTTTCAAGCGGTATTGTATTGTTTAAAACTAGTTATTTAGTCATAATCTATATCTTTTTGTTTTCCCTTTCCCATTTTTAATTAAATGGGCGTTATTCCATTGCATAAGTGTTATTGAATGGAGTCCCTGTTTACGTAGGGCAGATGTGGCGTTGATGTGGCACAATTGAGATACCGTATTACCTAACCAAGCCACACCATAAAGACTGATTTACCCCTAACCTATTGGCTTACATAGTTACATGTCTACCAATAACCGTGTGCTACCTCTAATATACAATATGTGATACATGGTTTAAAAAAAATTCTTTCTTTTTTGTATAGTAATATTTTACAAGTACAAGAACCAAAATGGCAATTTTCTGGAGTCATTGAGAGACGATATTCACGGTATGCTTTCTCTGTACGAAGCAACGTACATGAGGGTGGAAGGTGAAGAAATTCTAGACGAAGCCCTTGAGTTTACAAAATACCATCTTGGAAATATCCTCGAGAAACACAATTGTAACAACGATGCTTCTCTTGAAACTCAAATTTATCAAGCCCTACAACAGCCTCTTCGAAAAAGATTGCCACGACTAGAGGCATTGCGTTATATACCAATCTACCAACAACAAGATTCTCGTAATGATGACTTACTTACACTTGCTAAGTTAGATTTCAATTTGCTTCAAGAATTGCACCGAAAAGAACTTAGCCAAATTAGCAAGTAAGTGTAATTAAACACAAGACTCTATTTGTTTGATTTATTTTTATTTTTAAATAGTACCATTAGAGTCCAATATAAGGCCCCAAATGGCTAGTATTAAACAAAAGTAGACCGATCGGTTAAATACATATCATTTATAAATGATAAATTTTGTTTAAAAAAACTTTATTTAACCAATTTAAGGTTTGGTTGATTAAGTGCTGAATCATTAAGATGTCTGAATGGTTAAGAGACTCTGAATGATTCAGCTCTTATTCATTCCATTCAGAGCCTTTTTATGTTGAAACAAACAGTTTGAATGCTGAACCATTCTGAGCTGAATGGTTCAGAGCCTCATTAAGAGGCGCTACCAAACAGGGCCTTAGTCAAATCAAAGAAACTATTTGTTTAACTGTGCGTAGTTTATCATAGTTCCTATATGGGCAATTTACTGTTAGAATTTTCCTAATTTTAATCTAGTATATATGGGTTATCCTCATGAGCTCACATTTTGTCTATGTGTCTAGATGGTGGAATAATTTGGACGTGTTGAATAAACTTCCTTATACTCGGGATAGAATAGTCGAAGGTTACTTTTGGATATTGGCGGTCTACTTCGAGCCTCAACATTCCGAATCAACATTTTTTCTGATGAAAATGTGCAATCTAATGATACTTTTTGATGACACATACGATAATTATGGTACTTATGAAGAACTCCAGATCTTTACTGAAGCTATTCAAAAGTAGGTGTAACTAACAATATATTTACTTTTACTTATATACACACACATGCAAGAAGTTCCCAAATTTATTGGTTATTGTAAATGACTTGCATAGATGGTCGATAAGTTGCTTGGATATGCTTCCCGAATACATGAAACTGATATATCAAGAAATTCTTGATGTTTACAAAGAAGCCGAAGATTTGCTAGAGAAGAAGGGGAATACATATCGTATATCGTATACAAAAGAACTGGTACATATATAATATACAACTCGTTTGATCTTTAGAGTTCTTTTGATTTGTTCTATACTTCTATATGAACTAAAGCATTTTCTTGCCTTTGAAAACATGAAATATATTTAGGGAAATTTGCCAAAATAAACAGTTGCCCAAGGATATTTGCCAAAATAAACATCTGATGCGTCTAAACGTTAGGGACGAGCCACTCTTTTGCGTCTATCAATCAGATGATTACACGTGTAAAGTCTTCATACGCTTTAATTTTGAAGGTCCCTGCGTATAAACTTTAGACGTGAGGTTGTTGTTTAGACGCACCCTTCGCGTCTAAAGAATAGGTTAGCCCCTTTGCGTCTAAAGTTTAGACGCAAGGACCTTAAAAATTATAGCGTCTGAAGACTTAATTTACACGTGTAATCATCAGATTGGTAGACGCAAAAGAGTGGCTCGTCCCTAATGTTTAGACGCATCAGGTGTTTTATTTTGGCAAATATGTTTGGTCAACTGTTTATTTTGACAATTATCCCTATATTTAATGTGGTAATTTAGGTCAAAGAGTACACTCGAAGTCTCTTAATTGAAGCTAAATGGGTAAACGAGAGATATATTCCAACCTTTGAAGAACACATGTCGGTTTCCATTGTATCTGTTGGCTACTACTTAGTCATCATGTTGTCTTATGTTCATCGCGATGATTTGGTGGTGACCGAGGATACATTTAAATGGTTGTCCAACTATCCTCCTATTGTCAAAGCTTCATGTTTTATTTTTAGACTCATGAATGATATGGCCAAACGTAAGGTATGTTTGTAAAACTTTCAACATTCTTTTAGTGAGTTTTCTGAAATTAAGATTATGAAAGTATATATAGCGCGTAATTAACTTGTGGTAATTAAACATAAAATCACAGGACGAACGAGAAAGAAACCATATGGCTTCGAGTGTCGAATGCTACATGAAGCAATACGGGGTCTCAGAGGAGCATACCCATGAGTTATTCTCAAAACTACTTGAAGATAATTGGAAGGTTATAAATAAAGAGTCGTTAAGGCCAATAGACATCCCTAGATCGTTACTTATGCCTCCTATTAATTTTGCACGTGTTTGTGAAATCCTTTATACAGGTGGTGACAATTATACTCGTGCCGGGAAAGAAATGATCGACTACATTAAATCACTTCTTGTTAATCCCATAAGTGTTTAATATCTAATGCATATGCAATAATCAAATCATGCTTTAGTATAATATGTTAGAAATATATTATCTCATAGATATTTGTTAGTAAATTAACAATATAAAAAGTGTGTATCCTTATACTGATTAGATTAGATGTTGATCTCTCTCTACGTTACATTTACCATTTCCTAGTGCATTTTTCTTCTGGAAAATTACTAAAACTAGTGGGAAGCTCGCGCCTTGCTGCGGAAACACAATTAATTTAGCGTGATATTCATTGTTAATTTATCAATCGTCTCGTGATAAACTGTGTAGTATTTTTATTCGTATAATTTGTTGTCATAGTATACAAAATTAATAAAGTATTTATAACAATACACCCTTTGAAAATTACCAAATTTTGTTTCTCTCATTTACTTCATGTGCTTCTCCAAAAAAATACTATCAAATCAGGTCCAACTATCTGTGTATGAAACTAAAACCAATTTTAAAAAAGATAACATCAACATCATTAGCCAGACAAATCATGTGCTATAAATTTGTAAATTGTTGATGTCTTCAATTATGATGTACCCTAATAACAAGTGTAGAATCATTTTAAAAACGCCTTCATGATGATCTCCATATGTTACATGAACATTACCCATATATCTTATTTTTGGACCAAAATGACGCGTTAAATCATATTAATTAACGTACGATGGAATTAACTTAGATTAACAATCCATGGATTAAAGACTTATAAATAAGCATATATGTTCACTCATAACAGTTTAAATAAGAAAAACTAAAATATTGAAAACTATAAGAACTTTAAAATCATATATCAATTCACATGTGGTTAAGTTGACTCATATGTGAATATTTTGGTGAAGATTTAAACAAGAATAAGAGAAGTCGAAAAAAAATATGACTATGTTAAATCAATACCTGAGTCATTCTATTCATGCATAATTTAAGAAAAAATGAACAAACTTGTGTAATTAAACCTTCGAATTAGATCCATATCTAAATCAAGAAGTAGGTCTATACCGTCGTTGATGTTGATTAATGGAAGAAGATGATCTGAAGCGAAAGAGACTCACCAAGCATGTTTGAAGGCTTCGATGTCTCCATGGATGCAAATGAGGGGAATGGGAAGCATCTACTTTTTAAGAGATGGGAAGGTGAGGATACATATACACTTCATGGGCACTCAAAGGTCTAAGCATTCAATTAGGTTTTATTAGGTTTTATGAAGGTGGGTTACATCTTGAGAAAGATATAAAGTGTGTATTACATAAATATACATTTGGTATTATATGTTGTACATGAGGGACATAAGGGGAAGAAAATGACAAAAAAATGGAGATTTGTGATGGGACCCTTGAACTCTCATCTTAAAAATTTGATGAAATTGCCTTAGTGGACATCTTTCTTACTTATCACAAGCTATAAACAAAACGCCCGCTCCACGTAAACAGGGTGATTAGCGTCCATGAGAAATAACCCGCCCGTTTTACGTCAGCGCACAGACTAGCGTCTATCTAACAGATGACGCAGCGTCACCCGCCCGTTTTACGTCAGCGGGACTGACACACCATGAAGCTTCTTCAACAAGATAGACGAAGCTTCACCAACACGATTACAAAGATGCCTTATGGGGCAGCCTCGAGACACACACCCCTGCCCCAGGCAACTGTTCCTGACGCTGCAGGCTGCCCGTCAGACTTTCCAGCCAATCAATGGCTAAGCATTACCTGACAGTTAGAAAGGACGATGACGTGGCGGCCTCCCAGCCAAGATATCTTCGTTAAAGACTTTTGCAATCCTTTAACTTGTCTCAGGTCCTTCTAGAAGGAGATGATTACTCACCGCCCTGCTATAGGCTACAACCACTAGGTGGACGCCACGCGTCCGCCGCCCACCAGCGTCCAATTGACGGACGCCACGTGTATTTACGTCAGGATGGTAACATCTCCCCTTTCCCCTCTTTTTTATAAAACCCATTTGCACTATTGGGCCTAGGGACTTGGGCCGGAAACCTAGAGACACCTCTACCTGGGCCGGACCCCATCAAGGGTAGAGGACGGGTTGAGAAAGTCGTATATCGAGGTACTATAAAAGGAGAGCTCCTTCTCCTTTTGTTGGCATCCGATATTTACCAACATGTTCACAAAAAAGATTACGAGCACATCATACTTTTCCAACCCTTGTTTATTTGCTAACATTTAGAGGTTCGGCTCTTCTAACTTGTTGTCTCTAAACATCCTTGGTCTTGTCCTTAGACCTATCACATTTTATAAACATACTTCTTTATCAAAACCCTGTGGAATCACTACCAAGATTGGCGCTAACCCGACAATCTAGTATCCATTTTTCTTCATCAATATTTTTATTCATAATTATCAGATTTGATGTGATTGTTAATAAAAATAATTATGATCAACATTTCAAACTCTAGGGTGGTGTACAATATTCAACAATATTGTATTATTTAATTTCAATCTCAATTTAAGGTGGGTAAAACAATAAAATTGAGTATCGCGTTGTAAATTGTTACTGCGATGGTAACGCGCAAGTTTCTTACTAGTAGATAATAGATAATGTTAACCACACAAAATTTCCTCAAAAGGACAAATTAAGTTGATAGATATTTTCAATTTGGATTCTGTGGCACGAATTACACACGTTGCTGATAATTCAACGTCATTTCATATGATTTTGCCTTTATATACTTTTTTTTTCTTGTTTTCTTACTATTTTCCATCAATGCAAACCTTAACATTAACTTATGAACGCTCTTAATCATACATTAAAGCATGTCGTCTGTTTCTTCATCTCCTTCAGCCTTTTACCGTAACAAAAGTTTTAAGCAAGACGTTATTCGCAACACGGTGAAATTCAGCCCTAGCATATGGGGAGATCAATTTCTCATATTAAATGAGGTTTTTGTGATTTTTGTTTCACTACTTTCTAGTTATAATATGAATCCTAGTAATGTGATTCGCGTTCACATTTTTTTAACTTTTTTTTTTGTTGGTGTAGAGAAAGGATCTTGCTTGTGAGGAGCAACGAGCTAAGGAACTAAAAGAGAAAGTGCGGAAAGAGCTAGTGATCAAAGGATCAATAGAACCTACACAACATATGAAGTTATTGGAACTCATTGATGCAGTACAACGCCTTGGTGTCGCATATCATTTTGAAGACGAAATTGAGGAATGCTTAAAGCATATTTATGTTACGTACGGGGATAAGTGGATCAACGAGAATAACCTCGTAAGCACTTCACTACAGTTCAGACTCCTACGACAACAAGGCTTCAACGTTTCAAGCGGTATTATATTGTTTGCAACTAGTTATTTAGTCATAATCTATATCTTTTTATTTTCCTTTTCCCATTTTTAATTAAATGGGCGTTATTACATTGCATAAGTGTTATTGAATGGAGTCCCTGTTTACATAGGGCGGATGTGGGGTTGATGTGGCACAATTGAGATACCGTATTACCTAACCAAGCCACATCATAAAGACCGATTTACCCCTAACTTATTGGCTTACATAGTTACATGTCTACCAATAACCGTGTGCTACTCTAATGTACAATATGTGATACATGCTTTAAAAAAATTTCTTTCTTTTTTGTATAGTAATATTTTACAAGTACAAGAACCAAAATGGCAATTTTCTAGAGTCATTGAGAGACGATATTCACGGTATGCTTTCTCTGTACGAAGCAACATACATGAGGATGAAAGGTGAAGAAATTCTAGACGAAGCCCTCGAGTTTACAAAATACCATCTTGGAAATATACTCGAGAAACACATTTGTAGCAACGACGCTTCTCTTGAAACTCAAATATATCAAGCACTACAACAGCCTCTTCGAAAGAGATTGCCACGACTAGAGGCATTGCGTTACATACCAATCTACCAACAACAAGATTCTCGTAATGATGACTTACTTACACTTGCTAAGTTAGATTTCAATTTGCTTCAAGAATTGCACCGAAAAGAACTTAGCCAAATTAGCAAGTAAGTGTAATTAAACACATGATTGTATTTGTTTGATTTATTTTGATTTTTAAATAGTACCATTAGAGTCCAATATAAGGCCCCAAATGGCTAGTATTAAACAAAAGTAGGCCGATCGGGTAAATACATATCATTTATAAATGATAAATTTTGTTTACAAAAAACTTATTCAACCAACTTAACTATAACACTTAGTTAAATCAAAGAAACAAATTGTTTTACTGTACCTAGTTGATCATAGTTCTTATATGGACAATGTACTGTTAGAATTTTCCTAATTTTAATCTAGTATATGGGTTATCCTCATGAGCTAACATTTTGTTTATGTGTCTAGATGGTGGCAGAATTTGGAAGTCTTGAATAAACTTCCTTATACTCGGGATAGAATAGTCGAAGGTTACTTTTGGATACTTGTGGTCTACTTCGAGCCTCAACATTCCGAATCAACATTTTTTCTGATGAAAATGTGCAATCTAATGATACTTTTGGATGACACATACGATAATTATGGTACTTATGAGGAACTCCAGATCTTTACTGAAGCTATTCAAAAGTAGGTGGTAACTAACAATTTACTTTTACTTATATATACACACACACATGCAAGAAGTTCCCAAATTTATTGGTTATTGTAAATGACTTGCATAGATGGTCGATAAGTTGCTTGGATATGCTTCCCGAATACATGAAACTGATATATCAAGAACTTCTTGATGTTAACAAAGAAGCCGAAGATTTGCTAGCGAAGAAGGGGACTACATATCGTATATCTTACACAAAAGAGCTGGTACATATATAATTTACAACTCGTTTGATCTTTAGAGTTCTTTTGATTTGTTCTATACTTCTATATATGAAGTAAAACATTTTCTTGCCTTTGAAAACATGAAATATATTTAATGTGGTAATTTAGGTCAAAGAGTACACTCGAAGTCTCTTAATTGAAGCTAAATGGGTAAACGAGAGATACATTCCAACCTTTGAAGAACACATGTCGGTTTCCATTGTATCTATTGGCTACTACTTAGTCATCATGTTGTCTTATGTTCATCGCGATGATTTGGTGGTGACCGAGGATACATTTAAATGGTTGTCCAACTATCCTCCTATTGTCAAAGCTTCATGTTTTATTTTTAGACTCATGAATGATATGGCCAAACGCAAGGTATGTATGTAAAACTTCAACAATATTCATTTAGTGAGTTTCCCAAAATTAAGATTATGAAACTATAGCGCGTAATTAACTTGTGGCAATTAAACATAAAATCACAGGACGAACGAGAAAGAAACCATATGGCTTCGAGTGTCGAATGCTACATGAAGCAATACGGGGTCTCAGAGGAGCATACCCATGAGTTATTCTTAAAACTACTTGAAGATAATTGGAAGGTTATAAATAAGGAGTCGTTAAGGCCAATAGACATCCCTAGATCGTTACTTATGCCTCCTATTAATTTTGCACGTGTTTGTGAAATCCTTTATACAGGTGGTGACAATTATACTCATGCCGGGAAAGAAATGATCGACTACATTAAATCACTTCTTGTTAATCCCATATGTGTTTAATGTTTAATGCATATGTAATAATCATATCATGCTTTACTATAATATGTTAAAAAAAACAAATATTTTATCTTATAGATATTTGTAAGTAAATTAACAATATAAGAAGCGTGTATCCTTATACTGATTTGATGTTGATCTCTCTCTCTATGTTACATTTACCATTTCCTAGTGCATTTTTCTTCTGGATGATTACTAAAATAGTCATCTTTGACCACAATTTTTTTCAAACAGACATGAAATTTCGCGTTTACTAAAGTAATAATTAAAAGAGCGGGCTCAACCGGCTTAGTCGACATTTTTCACCAAATGTGCAGGCTTAGTTGGTGCTTTTTACCGAAATGTGTAGACTAAGTCCTTGTCGTTTCAACTACAGAACTGATATGATGACTTCTTATCGGAGGAAATGAGGGACGATTACTCTGGTGAAAGCTAGATTTTTTGGCTTTTTAGTATAATATCCAAAACATTTTGTGCAAATGATATGTGTCAGGTCAAAAATTGTTGTTTATAGTGTTACCGCAATCTCTACTTGCGGGTATATTATACGTGGAGGCTGATCCAAGGCATGGCACGGTGAGGTGGAAAGGGTTAAAGGGGCGATTATTTAGCCTAATCCGCAATCTTAGATTGCGGGTTTCTGAAAAAGTTTATTATCAATCTCACCTTGCGGGTTTATAGTGTTTCTTGCTTTGAATGATAGTCTTTATAAAAATGAAAATTTCTTTTTCCTTAATACCACAACCTGTGATTGCGGGATAATATCCAACGTGTCGTCCTTTCTACCTCTCCTCTCCAAAAAACGTTATAAGGAAATTGGAACATGTAGTCCACATATATCTAAGTTCAAAAAAAAAAAAGTCCACATATATCTAGTGCAATGCTGTCTTTTTAACTGTTATGAGTAGTCAATTTCTGTCAATTAATTAGCACATGAGTAGTCAATTTCTGTCAATTAATTTCTGTCAGTATTCACCAAATGTTTTTAAGGAAAAATAATTTGTTAGTTAAATATAAATATACCTTACACTTTCGACATCAAAGAAACAAGTATTTGTGCGGACTAGTTTTAGGCAGACGATCAAGAAAAAAAAGGGCATCTATTCAAAAGCTATATACTACCGCTATATATTTATTGCATGTGATTTTATTTATAACTTGACTAGCAAGATGAGAGTATTAATACAACGTAAGAACGAACATTGAAGGTCTTGTTTTTGCCTATTATGATCACGTAAACACTCCTGATGTGTTAAACAAATTTTAGGGTGTCAAGGGAAAATTACCAAAATATTCATATTTAACCAGAATGTTTCCAAAATAGGCATGGAGTTTTAGCTTTCAGATTTTTCAGATAACTAAAACGCCGATTATATTTTAGTCTAGATGGTGGAAGACTTTTGATGTCTCAAACAAACTACCTTATGTTCGGGACGGAATAGTTGATGCTTACTTTTGGATATTAGTGGTCTACTTCGAGCCTCAACATTCCGAATCAAGGATTTTCTAATGAAAGCTTGCAATCTACTAATCATTTTGGATGACACTTGCTTATTGAGCCGTGAGTCCGTGACAGTGTGGTACAGGGGTTCATATTCATTCGATTGATTGTGTGAGATAGGTAAAAGACTATTGATTTATTTCATTCAATAGCTTACAATATATAGAAATAAACTGGGCCTACGGGCTCGTATCTAAAACCCTAAATTATACATTCCAATAGATTGTAGTCAGGGGTGAAGTTTTTAAGGGGCTGGGAGGTTTCCTTTTTTTGGTCTAGTAATGTAAATTTACTCGTTTACATTCGAAAATTATATATGTATTTAGTCCGGCCCTCTCTGTTTTAAGGTCATGTGACTTTCGGACCATGATTTCTTTTTTCAAGCTCCATCACTAATTATGGTGGATTTATTTTTTTACTTGGAAGACAAATTATGGTGGATTACATGATTGATACATTTGAAAAAAAAAATTAGGCTAGTTGTTATAAAATATCATCCCTAACTGACTCACATTATCTATTTAGTGATTTTTAGGGTAAAAGAGTTAAAGAGGTTGAATGGGTCATCTAATTAAATATTGAATGAGTCATCTAATTAAATACTTAAATTGGCTAGACTCTTATTTAATTTTGGTGATGTAGGAACTAATGGGCTAAGACCCAAACAAAATGGGCATTGAGCTTAAAACAAATGAAGAATTTGGGTTACATTTAAAGGTTATTTAAGCCCACTACGAAGGAGTCCACAAGAAGTTAAAAGGAAGCAGGCCTGGTCAACCAGACAATTGACCCAAGTTAGAAAGAGAAGCACGAAATGGAGTGTTAATTGGACAAGCCTACAAGACAACTAAAAAGTAAATACTGGGCTCACGAAAACAAAGAGTAGAATTCTGTTGGGCCGGCCCAAATAACAAAATAGTAGGGTACGAGGTGAAGTGTAACGGCGAGGAATATTATAAATGAAAAAAATAAGAATAGAAGGTAAGTGTATCCAATAGGACAAAAAAAAAAGGTGCAACTCCAAGAACTTGGTAGCTTGGGGAGCTCAAGAGTCGCAACATTATGGTTTGATTTTATTTGTTTATTAACTTATTTTCATCATTTTCGTCATGGATTTTGTTTATCTAAGAACTTAACCCGTAATCACTCCTAATGGCATAATTAGACGAACAAATGGTTTTGGGGTGTTACAGTTTATGAACTTATTTATTCCATTTTGTTACCGATCATGAGTGGTTAGATTTCGTGTTGGTTGCTTAGACTTGAGATGGTTATTGATTTGTTGATTGTCTTTTGGGATTTGATACTTGTTTGACACTTCGTTTATAATAAAAATCGAATCTTTATTAGTTTATGTTGTGGTTTGTTACTCGGATGATGTTTGTGTCTTATTTTTAGATCTGTATGTGACTATGGTTTGTTTACTTGGTGTTTTTAAACTAAAGCTGCATATTTTTATCATTTGCTTCGTGTCATGGTTGATGGTTTGACTTGTTGAGTTAGGATCTAGAATTTGCACATTTGACATCGTTTTGGGTTTGTCACTTTCCTTGAGACCGGAGGTGAAAGGTTGTGGTTTCGTTAGGATTTTTTAGGTTTGGGCTTGAATTTGCGCGAGAGTGAGATTCCCGTCTAGTTACCTGTTTAGACCGCTTTTCCAAACATCTACCAATAGGATTAGATTCGCCCCTTCATACTGTTAGGTGTTTCGTGATTAGTGAAACCAAGAGGAGATCTAATATTTGGGTGTGTAAACTTTTATCTTTGGTGAGACCAAGAGGTGATCCATTCTTTATCTGGTGAGCTTCACACCGCTTAGGATTACATTTGTTGTTCTAGTGAGACTGGGAGGAGATCTAGGATACCATACTGTTTCCCAAGTTAGTTGTACCTGTAGATCCCGGTAGTCATTTCAGCAGCCATTTCCTGCTAGTTTTCAGCTTTATCATTTGGAATCCTAGTCTAGGTAGCCATCTTCCTCATTTATGATTCCCCTTACGAGAGCGTTTACTCCCTGATCTCTTGTACCTGTTGCTTGTTTATTTCTTGTCTTGTTTTATTTGTTTACTTGTTTAGCGTTTTAGTTACTTAATCATGATCTTATATTTAAGTTAAAATTTGACAGAGGTTTAGTATCGAGGCTGCATATCAGTTTCCACGGATTGATACTCAGTCTTATCGACTTTACTACATTATGATCGGTATATCAAAATTGTCATAAAATCGGTCAGTTAATATTTCAATAATAATAGCTACTTTAGTTATAACTTTTTTTTTGTTGGATAATCAAAATGTATATGTCATTTTAAAGTTAAGTATCTAATATGTTACTAGAGTTCAAGATTGTTCTAATCTCCCGCACTACATCTCCATCTCTGATTCCCGTGATCGATGGTTAGGTCGAAGTTCATTCGTGTACTTTTTCTGTCTCGTCAATGAAAACAACTATGTACAATGCCATGACTGAGAACAACAATTGGATCCCAAAGAAAGTTAACATTTTCATTTGGAAAGTTGAGATGGGCCGACTCCCGACTCATAATGGGCTTGTTAAATGTAAAAAGCAAACGGGGCCATTGACAAGTTGTTTATGTGGGGATGCAGATGAATCCGCAAGCCATCTTCTAACCACATGTTATACCGCTTCAAAAATATGGAGCCAAATCAGTTTGTGGTGTGGTATACCAGAAAATATGCTTTCTAGGTGTAGGTTATTCTTGAAATTCACAAAAGTCTCCTTTTGTCACCAGCTAAGGGAGGAGGGGTCACCTGCGGGCAAGGCCTTGCAAGTAGTATACACAATACAGTAACCCCGTTGCCACCTCTTCAGGTAGGCTAGTCAGGTACCATTCATGGGTATTGTTTACCCGAGTGAAATGATTGTGTATGATTGGCAGGTAGAGTAAAAGGGGTGGGCCTCATGGTTTTTGGGTAGATAAAAATAGTGATACTAATGATTTGGTGAGGTGGCAGGTTGAGGGTAGATATAAGGAGTTTCCATCCCCCCTAAAAGGAAAGTGATATATACAATACTCATGATAGCATGTTGGAGTTTATGCAGGGAAAGGAATGAAAAGGTTTATTTCAACAATACAGTCCAATGGAAAAAATTATGGAAGACATAAAGTAACTTGCTTTTCTTTCGATCAAGATACGTTCTAAGTTTAATTTGGTTTATTGGAGTAATTGGTGTAATGTTCTTTTCTGAATGTAGTTTCTTGTTTTCCTTTATAGCGTCTTGCTAGTTTTAATGAAAATTGTCATATGAAAAAAAAAGTCTAATATGATACAAGTTTAAATTAAAAAAAGGAAAAGAAAAATACTTCCAAAAATTACATTTGAATGTATTTAACATTAACAGAAAATGATCTTTCAAACCCACAAGTATGAAAATACCCTAAACAAAAAGTATCTCATTCTTCAAAAAAGTAGATATCAGGTTGAATTTTAGCAACTTAGGCAATCTTTGTTTTAGAAAGTTGTTAACTTGTCATAGTAAAGAAAGAGTCCGGTCAAACTTAGAGAAACTTATAAACCAAGTTTTTTTTTTTTGAACGAACTTATAAACCAAGTATTTAGGGTCAACCGGTCTTCAGTCCCTTTGTCAAATTCTACGCTTACATACTTTCTTTTTTTTTTTGAAAAGCCTACGCTTACATACTTGGTGGACCAATTCAAGTTTCGTAAATACACAAAAAAAATGTAGCTGTTTTATATATAATTTCACAGATTTGATAGAAGTGGATTTAAATAACTTATATCTGCAAGTGTAAACATCATTTTGTTTTAATTATTAATAGTTAGTTTTGGATAAGAAGTTTAAAATAATAATACCTATGCTATGACAAGAATATAAATGTTTGTAATCATTATTGTTGGTTAAGATTTAAGGTTCATAAACCTATTAAAGCTAAGCTAATCTAATAAACTGATGTAATAATAAGATTAGTTCCTCAAAGGATGTTAAAACTTTGAATACCGTAAGTTGTAATTCTTTCATGATATTAGTTCTTTACAGTGGCGGATCCAGAAATTTTTTTCACTGGGTTCCTTTTTTAGATGCTCTAATTTCATATGACGGAACATAAAAAAATTCGGGTCGGTACATGGGTTCGGGTCGGTTTGACGGGTCGGGGTGTTTTAGGGGTTTGGGTCGGTTTAGGTTTCAACACGTCAGAATTTAACATCCCTAAAATAAACAGTTGCCCAAGGATATTTGCCAAAATAAACATCTGATGCGTCTAAACGTTAGGGACGAGCCACTCTTTTGCGTCTATCAATCAGATGATTACACGTGTAAAGTCTTCATACGCTTTAATTTTGAAGGTCCCTGCGTATAAACTTTAGACGTGAGGTTGTTGTTTAGACGCACCCTTCGCGTCTAAAGAATAGGTTAGCCCCTTTGCGTCTAAAGTTTAGACGCAAGGACCTTAAAAATTATAGCGTCTGAAGACTTAATTTACACGTGTAATCATCAGATTGGTAGACGCAAAAGAGTGGCTCGTCCCTAATGTTTAGACGCATCAGGTGTTTTATTTTGGCAAATATGTTTGGTCAACTGTTTATTTTGACAATTATCCCTATATTTAATGTGGTAATTTAGGTCAAAGAGTACACTCGAAGTCTCTTAATTGAAGCTAAATGGGTAAACGAGAGATATATTCCAACCTTTGAAGAACACATGTCGGTTTCCATTGTATCTGTTGGCTACTACTTAGTCATCATGTTGTCTTATGTTCATCGCGATGATTTGGTGGTGACCGAGGATACATTTAAATGGTTGTCCAACTATCCTCCTATTGTCAAAGCTTCATGTTTTATTTTTAGACTCATGAATGATATGGCCAAACGTAAGGTATGTTTGTAAAACTTTCAACATTCTTTTAGTGAGTTTTCTGAAATTAAGATTATGAAAGTATATATAGCGCGTAATTAACTTGTGGTAATTAAACATAAAATCACAGGACGAACGAGAAAGAAACCATATGGCTTCGAGTGTCGAATGCTACATGAAGCAATACGGGGTCTCAGAGGAGCATACCCATGAGTTATTCTCAAAACTACTTGAAGATAATTGGAAGGTTATAAATAAAGAGTCGTTAAGGCCAATAGACATCCCTAGATCGTTACTTATGCCTCCTATTAATTTTGCACGTGTTTGTGAAATCCTTTATACAGGTGGTGACAATTATACTCGTGCCGGGAAAGAAATGATCGACTACATTAAATCACTTCTTGTTAATCCCATAAGTGTTTAATATCTAATGCATATGCAATAATCAAATCATGCTTTAGTATAATATGTTAGAAATATATTATCTCATAGATATTTGTTAGTAAATTAACAATATAAAAAGTGTGTATCCTTATACTGATTAGATTAGATGTTGATCTCTCTCTACGTTACATTTACCATTTCCTAGTGCATTTTTCTTCTGGAAAATTACTAAAACTAGTGGGAAGCTCGCGCCTTGCTGCGGAAACACAATTAATTTAGCGTGATATTCATTGTTAATTTATCAATCGTCTCGTGATAAACTGTGTAGTATTTTTATTCGTATAATTTGTTGTCATAGTATACAAAATTAATAAAGTATTTATAACAATACACCCTTTGAAAATTACCAAATTTTGTTTCTCTCATTTACTTCATGTGCTTCTCCAAAAAAATACTATCAAATCAGGTCCAACTATCTGTGTATGAAACTAAAACCAATTTTAAAAAAAGATAACATCAACATCATTAGCCAGACAAATCATGTGCTATAAATTTGTAAATTGTTGATGTCTTCAATTATGATGTACCCTAATAACAAGTGTAGAATCATTTTAAAAACGCCTTCATGATGATCTCCATATGTTACATGAACATTACCCATATATCTTATTTTTGGACCAAAATGACGCGTTAAATCATATTAATTAACGTACGATGGAATTAACTTAGATTAACAATCCATGGATTAAAGACTTATAAATAAGCATATATGTTCACTCATAACAGTTTAAATAAGAAAAACTAAAATATTGAAAACTATAAGAACTTTAAAATCATATATCAATTCACATGTGGTTAAGTTGACTCATATGTGAATATTTTGGTGAAGATTTAAACAAGAATAAGAGAAGTCGAAAAAAAATATGACTATGTTAAATCAATACCTGAGTCATTCTATTCATGCATAATTTAAGAAAAAATGAACAAACTTGTGTAATTAAACCTTCGAATTAGATCCATATCTAAATCAAGAAGTAGGTCTATACCGTCGTTGATGTTGATTAATGGAAGAAGATGATCTGAAGCGAAAGAGACTCACCAAGCATGTTTGAAGGCTTCGATGTCTCCATGGATGCAAATGAGGGGAATGGGAAGCATCTACTTTTTAAGAGATGAGAAGGTGAGGATACATATACACTTCATGGGCACTCAAAGGTCTAAGCATTCAATTAGGTTTTATTAGGTTTTATGAAGGTGGGTTACATCTTGAGAAAGATATAAAGTGTGTATTACATAAATATACATTTGGTATTATATGTTGTACATGAGGGACATAAGGGGAAGAAAATGACAAAAAAATGGAGATTTGTGATGGGACCCTTGAACTCTCATCTTAAAAATTTGATGAAATTGCCTTAGTGGACATCTTTCTTACTTATCACAAGCTATAAACAAAACGCCCGCTCCACGTAAACAGGGTGATTAGCGTCCATGAGAAATAACCCGCCCGTTTTACGTCAGCGCACAGACTAGCGTCTATCTAACAGATGACGCAGCGTCACCCGCCCGTTTTACGTCAGCGGGACTGACACACCATGAAGCTTCTTCAACAAGATAGACGAAGCTTCACCAACACGATTACAAAGATGCCTTATGGGGCAGCCTCGAGACACACACCCCTGCCCCAGGCAACTGTTCCTGACGCTGCAGGCTGCCCGTCAGACTTTCCAGCCAATCAATGGCTAAGCATTACCTGACAGTTAGAAAGGACGATGACGTGGCGGCCTCCCAGCCAAGATATCTTCGTTAAAGACTTTTGCAATCCTTTAACTTGTCTCAGGTCCTTCTAGAAGGAGATGATTACTCACCGCCCTGCTATAGGCTACAACCACTAGGTGGACGCCACGCGTCCGCCGCCCACCAGCGTCCAATTGACGGACGCCACGTGTATTTACGTCAGGATGGTAACATCTCCCCTTTCCCCTCTTTTTTATAAAACCCATTTGCACTATTGGGCCTAGGGACTTGGGCCGGAAACCTAGAGACACCTCTACCTGGGCCGGACCCCATCAAGGGTAGAGGACGGGTTGAGAAAGTCGTATATCGAGGTACTATAAAAGGAGAGCTCCTTCTCCTTTTGTTGGCATCCGATATTTACCAACATGTTCACAAAAAAGATTACGAGCACATCATACTTTTCCAACCCTTGTTTATTTGCTAACATTTAGAGGTTCGGCTCTTCTAACTTGTTGTCTCTAAACATCCTTGGTCTTGTCCTTAGACCTATCACATTTTATAAACATACTTCTTTATCAAAACCCTGTGGAATCACTACCAAGATTGGCGCTAACCCGACAATCTAGTATCCATTTTTCTTCATCAATATTTTTATTCATAATTATCAGATTTGATGTGATTGTTAATAAAAATAATTATGATCAACATTTCAAACTCTAGGGTGGTGTACAATATTCAACAATATTGTATTATTTAATTTCAATCTCAATTTAAGGTGGGTAAAACAATAAAATTGAGTATCGCGTTGTAAATTGTTACTGCGATGGTAACGCGCAAGTTTCTTACTAGTAGATAATAGATAATGTTAACCACACAAAATTTCCTCAAAAGGACAAATTAAGTTGATAGATATTTTCAATTTGGATTCTGTGGCACGAATTACACACGTTGCTGATAATTCAACGTCATTTCATATGATTTTGCCTTTATATACTTTTTTTTTCTTGTTTTCTTACTATTTTCCATCAATGCAAACCTTAACATTAACTTATGAACGCTCTTAATCATACATTAAAGCATGTCGTCTGTTTCTTCATCTCCTTCAGCCTTTTACCGTAACAAAAGTTTTAAGCAAGACGTTATTCGCAACACGGTGAAATTCAGCCCTAGCATATGGGGAGATCAATTTCTCATATTAAATGAGGTTTTTGTGATTTTTGTTTCACTACTTTCTAGTTATAATATGAATCCTAGTAATGTGATTCGCGTTCACATTTTTTTAACTTTTTTTTTTGTTGGTGTAGAGAAAGGATCTTGCTTGTGAGGAGCAACGAGCTAAGGAACTAAAAGAGAAAGTGCGGAAAGAGCTAGTGATCAAAGGATCAATAGAACCTACACAACATATGAAGTTATTGGAACTCATTGATGCAGTACAACGCCTTGGTGTCGCATATCATTTTGAAGACGAAATTGAGGAATGCTTAAAGCATATTTATGTTACGTACGGGGATAAGTGGATCAACGAGAATAACCTCGTAAGCACTTCACTACAGTTCAGACTCCTACGACAACAAGGCTTCAACGTTTCAAGCGGTATTATATTGTTTGCAACTAGTTATTTAGTCATAATCTATATCTTTTTATTTTCCTTTTCCCATTTTTAATTAAATGGGCGTTATTACATTGCATAAGTGTTATTGAATGGAGTCCCTGTTTACATAGGGCGGATGTGGGGTTGATGTGGCACAATTGAGATACCGTATTACCTAACCAAGCCACATCATAAAGACCGATTTACCCCTAACTTATTGGCTTACATAGTTACATGTCTACCAATAACCGTGTGCTACTCTAATGTACAATATGTGATACATGCTTTAAAAAAATTTCTTTCTTTTTTGTATAGTAATATTTTACAAGTACAAGAACCAAAATGGCAATTTTCTAGAGTCATTGAGAGACGATATTCACGGTATGCTTTCTCTGTACGAAGCAACATACATGAGGATGAAAGGTGAAGAAATTCTAGACGAAGCCCTCGAGTTTACAAAATACCATCTTGGAAATATACTCGAGAAACACATTTGTAGCAACGACGCTTCTCTTGAAACTCAAATATATCAAGCACTACAACAGCCTCTTCGAAAGAGATTGCCACGACTAGAGGCATTGCGTTACATACCAATCTACCAACAACAAGATTCTCGTAATGATGACTTACTTACACTTGCTAAGTTAGATTTCAATTTGCTTCAAGAATTGCACCGAAAAGAACTTAGCCAAATTAGCAAGTAAGTGTAATTAAACACATGATTGTATTTGTTTGATTTATTTTGATTTTTAAATAGTACCATTAGAGTCCAATATAAGGCCCCAAATGGCTAGTATTAAACAAAAGTAGGCCGATCGGGTAAATACATATCATTTATAAATGATAAATTTTGTTTACAAAAAACTTATTCAACCAACTTAACTATAACACTTAGTTAAATCAAAGAAACAAATTGTTTTACTGTACCTAGTTGATCATAGTTCTTATATGGACAATGTACTGTTAGAATTTTCCTAATTTTAATCTAGTATATGGGTTATCCTCATGAGCTAACATTTTGTTTATGTGTCTAGATGGTGGCAGAATTTGGAAGTCTTGAATAAACTTCCTTATACTCGGGATAGAATAGTCGAAGGTTACTTTTGGATACTTGTGGTCTACTTCGAGCCTCAACATTCCGAATCAACATTTTTTCTGATGAAAATGTGCAATCTAATGATACTTTTGGATGACACATACGATAATTATGGTACTTATGAGGAACTCCAGATCTTTACTGAAGCTATTCAAAAGTAGGTGGTAACTAACAATTTACTTTTACTTATATATACACACACACATGCAAGAAGTTCCCAAATTTATTGGTTATTGTAAATGACTTGCATAGATGGTCGATAAGTTGCTTGGATATGCTTCCCGAATACATGAAACTGATATATCAAGAACTTCTTGATGTTAACAAAGAAGCCGAAGATTTGCTAGCGAAGAAGGGGACTACATATCGTATATCTTACACAAAAGAGCTGGTACATATATAATTTACAACTCGTTTGATCTTTAGAGTTCTTTTGATTTGTTCTATACTTCTATATATGAAGTAAAACATTTTCTTGCCTTTGAAAACATGAAATATATTTAATGTGGTAATTTAGGTCAAAGAGTACACTCGAAGTCTCTTAATTGAAGCTAAATGGGTAAACGAGAGATACATTCCAACCTTTGAAGAACACATGTCGGTTTCCATTGTATCTATTGGCTACTACTTAGTCATCATGTTGTCTTATGTTCATCGCGATGATTTGGTGGTGACCGAGGATACATTTAAATGGTTGTCCAACTATCCTCCTATTGTCAAAGCTTCATGTTTTATTTTTAGACTCATGAATGATATGGCCAAACGCAAGGTATGTATGTAAAACTTCAACAATATTCATTTAGTGAGTTTCCCAAAATTAAGATTATGAAACTATAGCGCGTAATTAACTTGTGGCAATTAAACATAAAATCACAGGACGAACGAGAAAGAAACCATATGGCTTCGAGTGTCGAATGCTACATGAAGCAATACGGGGTCTCAGAGGAGCATACCCATGAGTTATTCTTAAAACTACTTGAAGATAATTGGAAGGTTATAAATAAGGAGTCGTTAAGGCCAATAGACATCCCTAGATCGTTACTTATGCCTCCTATTAATTTTGCACGTGTTTGTGAAATCCTTTATACAGGTGGTGACAATTATACTCATGCCGGGAAAGAAATGATCGACTACATTAAATCACTTCTTGTTAATCCCATATGTGTTTAATGTTTAATGCATATGTAATAATCATATCATGCTTTACTATAATATGTTAAAAAAAACAAATATTTTATCTTATAGATATTTGTAAGTAAATTAACAATATAAGAAGCGTGTATCCTTATACTGATTTGATGTTGATCTCTCTCTCTATGTTACATTTACCATTTCCTAGTGCATTTTTCTTCTGGATGATTACTAAAATAGTCATCTTTGACCACAATTTTTTTCAAACAGACATGAAATTTCGCGTTTACTAAAGTAATAATTAAAAGAGCGGGCTCAACCGGCTTAGTCGACATTTTTCACCAAATGTGCAGGCTTAGTTGGTGCTTTTTACCGAAATGTGTAGACTAAGTCCTTGTCGTTTCAACTACAGAACTGATATGATGACTTCTTATCGGAGGAAATGAGGGACGATTACTCTGGTGAAAGCTAGATTTTTTGGCTTTTTAGTATAATATCCAAAACATTTTGTGCAAATGATATGTGTCAGGTCAAAAATTGTTGTTTATAGTGTTACCGCAATCTCTACTTGCGGGTATATTATACGTGGAGGCTGATCCAAGGCATGGCACGGTGAGGTGGAAAGGGTTAAAGGGCGATTATTTAGCCTAATCCGCAATCTTAGATTGCGGGTTTCTGAAAAAGTTTATTATCAATCTCACCTTGCGGGTTTATAGTGTTTCTTGCTTTGAATGATAGTCTTTATAAAAATGAAAATTTCTTTTTCCTTAATACCACAACCTGTGATTGCGGGATAATATCCAACGTGTCGTCCTTTCTACCTCTCCTCTCCAAAAAACGTTATAAGGAAATTGGAACATGTAGTCCACATATATCTAAGTTCAAAAAAAAAAAAGTCCACATATATCTAGTGCAATGCTGTCTTTTTAACTGTTATGAGTAGTCAATTTCTGTCAATTAATTAGCACATGAGTAGTCAATTTCTGTCAATTAATTTCTGTCAGTATTCACCAAATGTTTTTAAGGAAAAATAATTTGTTAGTTAAATATAAATATACCTTACACTTTCGACATCAAAGAAACAAGTATTTGTGCGGACTAGTTTTAGGCAGACGATCAAGAAAAAAAAGGGCATCTATTCAAAAGCTATATACTACCGCTATATATTTATTGCATGTGATTTTATTTATAACTTGACTAGCAAGATGAGAGTATTAATACAACGTAAGAACGAACATTGAAGGTCTTGTTTTTGCCTATTATGATCACGTAAACACTCCTGATGTGTTAAACAAATTTTAGGGTGTCAAGGGAAAATTACCAAAATATTCATATTTAACCAGAATGTTTCCAAAATAGGCATGGAGTTTTAGCTTTCAGATTTTTCAGATAACTAAAACGCCGATTATATTTTAGTCTAGATGGTGGAAGACTTTTGATGTCTCAAACAAACTACCTTATGTTCGGGACGGAATAGTTGATGCTTACTTTTGGATATTAGTGGTCTACTTCGAGCCTCAACATTCCGAATCAAGGATTTTCTAATGAAAGCTTGCAATCTACTAATCATTTTGGATGACACTTGCTTATTGAGCCGTGAGTCCGTGACAGTGTGGTACAGGGGTTCATATTCATTCGATTGATTGTGTGAGATAGGTAAAAGACTATTGATTTATTTCATTCAATAGCTTACAATATATAGAAATAAACTGGGCCTACGGGCTCGTATCTAAAACCCTAAATTATACATTCCAATAGATTGTAGTCAGGGGTGAAGTTTTTAAGGGGCTGGGAGGTTTCCTTTTTTTGGTCTAGTAATGTAAATTTACTCGTTTACATTCGAAAATTATATATGTATTTAGTCCGGCCCTCTCTGTTTTAAGGTCATGTGACTTTCGGACCATGATTTCTTTTTTCAAGCTCCATCACTAATTATGGTGGATTTATTTTTTTACTTGGAAGACAAATTATGGTGGATTACATGATTGATACATTTGAAAAAAAAAATTAGGCTAGTTGTTATAAAATATCATCCCTAACTGACTCACATTATCTATTTAGTGATTTTTAGGGTAAAAGAGTTAAAGAGGTTGAATGGGTCATCTAATTAAATATTGAATGAGTCATCTAATTAAATACTTAAATTGGCTAGACTCTTATTTAATTTTGGTGATGTAGGAACTAATGGGCTAAGACCCAAACAAAATGGGCATTGAGCTTAAAACAAATGAAGAATTTGGGTTACATTTAAAGGTTATTTAAGCCCACTACGAAGGAGTCCACAAGAAGTTAAAAGGAAGCAGGCCTGGTCAACCAGACAATTGACCCAAGTTAGAAAGAGAAGCACGAAATGGAGTGTTAATTGGACAAGCCTACAAGACAACTAAAAAGTAAATACTGGGCTCACGAAAACAAAGAGTAGAATTCTGTTGGGCCGGCCCAAATAACAAAATAGTAGGGTACGAGGTGAAGTGTAACGGCGAGGAATATTATAATGAAAAAAATAAGAATAGAAGGTAAGTGTATCCAATAGGACAAAAAAAAAAGGTGCAACTCCAAGAACTTGGTAGCTTGGGGAGCTCAAGAGTCGCAACATTATGGTTTGATTTTATTTGTTTATTAACTTATTTTCATCATTTTCGTCATGGATTTTGTTTATCTAAGAACTTAACCCGTAATCACTCCTAATGGCATAATTAGACGAACAAATGGTTTTGGGGTGTTACAGTTTATGAACTTATTTATTCCATTTTGTTACCGATCATGAGTGGTTAGATTTCGTGTTGGTTGCTTAGACTTGAGATGGTTATTGATTTGTTGATTGTCTTTTGGGATTTGATACTTGTTTGACACTTCGTTTATAATAAAAATCGAATCTTTATTAGTTTATGTTGTGGTTTGTTACTCGGATGATGTTTGTGTCTTATTTTTAGATCTGTATGTGACTATGGTTTGTTTACTTGGTGTTTTTAAACTAAAGCTGCATATTTTTATCATTTGCTTCGTGTCATGGTTGATGGTTTGACTTGTTGAGTTAGGATCTAGAATTTGCACATTTGACATCGTTTTGGGTTTGTCACTTTCCTTGAGACCGGAGGTGAAAGGTTGTGGTTTCGTTAGGATTTTTTAGGTTTGGGCTTGAATTTGCGCGAGAGTGAGATTCCCGTCTAGTTACCTGTTTAGACCGCTTTTCCAAACATCTACCAATAGGATTAGATTCGCCCCTTCATACTGTTAGGTGTTTCGTGATTAGTGAAACCAAGAGGAGATCTAATATTTGGGTGTGTAAACTTTTATGTTTGGTGAGACCAAGAGGTGATCCATTCTTTATCTGGTGAGCTTCACACCGCTTAGGATTACATTTGTTGTTCTAGTGAGACTGGGAGGAGATCTAGGATACCATACTGTTTCCCAAGTTAGTTGTACCTGTAGATCCCGGTAGTCATTTCAGCAGCCATTTCCTGCTAGTTTTCAGCTTTATCATTTGGAATCCTAGTCTAGGTAGCCATCTTCCTCATTTATGATTCCCCTTACGAGAGCGTTTACTCCCTGATCTCTTGTACCTGTTGCTTGTTTATTTCTTGTCTTGTTTTATTTGTTTACTTGTTTAGCGTTTTAGTTACTTAATCATGATCTTATATTTAAGTTAAAATTTGACAGAGGTTTAGTATCGAGGCTGCATATCAGTTTCCACGGATTGATACTCAGTCTTATCGACTTTACTACATTATGATCGGTATATCAAAATTGTCATAAAATCGGTCAGTTAATATTTCAATAATAATAGCTACTTTAGTTATAACTTTTTTTTTGTTGGATAATCAAAATGTATATGTCATTTTAAAGTTAAGTATCTAATATGTTACTAGAGTTCAAGATTGTTCTAATCTCCCGCACTACATCTCCATCTCTGATTCCCGTGATCGATGGTTAGGTCGAAGTTCATTCGTGTACTTTTTCTGTCTCGTCAATGAAAACAACTATGTACAATGCCATGACTGAGAACAACAATTGGATCCCAAAGAAAGTTAACATTTTCATTTGGAAAGTTGAGATGGGCCGACTCCCGACTCATAATGGGCTTGTTAAATGTAAAAAGCAAACGGGGCCATTGACAAGTTGTTTATGTGGGGATGCAGATGAATCCGCAAGCCATCTTCTAACCACATGTTATACCGCTTCAAAAATATGGAGCCAAATCAGTTTGTGGTGTGGTATACCAGAAAATATGCTTTCTAGGTGTAGGTTATTCTTGAAATTCACAAAAGTCTCCTTTTGTCACCAGCTAAGGGAGGAGGGGTCACCTGCGGGCAAGGCCTTGCAAGTAGTATACACAATACAGTAACCCCGTTGCCACCTCTTCAGGTAGGCTAGTCAGGTACCATTCATGGGTATTGTTTACCCGAGTGAAATGATTGTGTATGATTGGCAGGTAGAGTAAAAGGGGTGGGCCTCATGGTTTTTGGGTAGATAAAAATAGTGATACTAATGATTTGGTGAGGTGGCAGGTTGAGGGTAGATATAAGCAGTTTCCATCCCCCCTAAAAGGAAAGTGATATATACAATACTCATGATAGCATGTTGGAGTTTATGCAGGGAAAGGAATGAAAAGGTTTATTTCAACAATACAGTCCAATGGAAAAAATTATGGAAGACATAAAGTAACTTGCTTTTCTTTCGATCAAGATACGTTCTAAGTTTAATTTGGTTTATTGGAGTAATTGGTGTAATGTTCTTTTCTGAATGTAGTTTCTTGTTTTCCTTTATAGCGTCTTGCTAGTTTTAATGAAAATTGTCATATGAAAAAAAAAGTCTAATATGATACAAGTTTAAATTAAAAAAAGGAAAAGAAAAATACTTCCAAAAATTACATTTGAATGTATTTAACATTAACAGAAAATGATCTTTCAAACCCACAAGTATGAAAATACCCTAAACAAAAAGTATCTCATTCTTCAAAAAAGTAGATATCAGGTTGAATTTTAGCAACTTAGGCAATCTTTGTTTTAGAAAGTTGTTAACTTGTCATAGTAAAGAAAGAGTCCGGTCAAACTTAGAGAAACTTATAAACCAAGTTTTTTTTTTTTGAACGAACTTATAAACCAAGTATTTAGGGTCAACCGGTCTTCAGTCCCTTTGTCAAATTCTACGCTTACATACTTTCTTTTTTTTTTTGAAAAGCCTACGCTTACATACTTGGTGGACCAATTCAAGTTTCGTAAATACACAAAAAAAATGTAGCTGTTTTATATATAATTTCACAGATTTGATAGAAGTGGATTTAAATAACTTATATCTGCAAGTGTAAACATCATTTTGTTTTAATTATTAATAGTTAGTTTTGGATAAGAAGTTTAAAATAATAATACCTATGCTATGACAAGAATATAAATGTTTGTAATCATTATTGTTGGTTAAGATTTAAGGTTCATAAACCTATTAAAGCTAAGCTAATCTAATAAACTGATGTAATAATAAGATTAGTTCCTCAAAGGATGTTAAAACTTTGAATACCGTAAGTTGTAATTCTTTCATGATATTAGTTCTTTACAGTGGCGGATCCAGAAATTTTTTTCACTGGGTTCCTTTTTTAGATGCTCTAATTTCATATGACGGAACATAAAAAAATTCGGGTCGGTACATGGGTTCGGGTCGGTTTGACGGGTCGGGGTGTTTTAGGGGTTTGGGTCGGTTTAGGTTTCAACACGTCAGAATTTAACATCCCTAAAATACCTAATACGATAATAACCTAACTATACCTAATACAATATTCTTATAAGGATTTAGGAGGTTGTAAGCATTTACATACCTTTAATTTTCTGCCCATCTATGTCTTTTACGAGAGAAAGAGACCAACTCATTTACATACCTCTCTCAAGTATTAGTAGCCCTGGTGCTGACAAGCATGTGCAGATACCATCCTAATTGCACCTCTTGCCATCAAATTCATGATTGCCTTTCTTGTCAATGACCCATTAATCTATAACAAAATAGAAACAATGTAATATATTCATATGAATAAAAATCAGAGATGGATAATGAGCTTGAACTTTGGAGCTTCAGAAAGAAGCTTATCATAGATGGCCTTATCAAACAGCACCATGTTGTCCACCTTCTCCTTATGTTGCAGATCAAAAGTATTGTATAAATATTATTTCATTTTACATTTCTACTTTAATATAAATTTTCAAATAATTATCATACATTCGTTTTATACATTACACATTGGCATATACCATTTTATCCTTTCTTACATAATTAGACAATTACTATAAAAGCAAAAGTAATTGGTTTAATATCTAAAGTCAAAACATGACAACTTATATAAAATCAACATGAGTAAAAAAAACTAAAAAGCAACTCGTTTAATATCTTGAAGTCAAAGTAAAACAACTCAAAACAAAAACAGGTGGACCGAACAAACTAACCTTAGCATGAATAATATCATCAGCAAAGGAACAAATAGCTTCAAGAGTATTCTCAATCTGCAACCGCAAGAACGAATTCGGCGACAGCTTCGAATTCCCAAGCCAATAATGTACCACCATTCTCCCTTCATCCGGATTCGATATCGCCCCCTTTAACAATAAAAATAATCATTAACAAAAAATAGTTGATGTTTAAAACATCACTAAATAAACTTTATAACTACTTTCTGCAATCGAACATGACAAAAACCATCTTTTAATACCTAAATAAACTTTATTTATCTACACAATTGATGGATAATTAAATAGATAAATAAACTTACAGTCGAGCAAGGAGGAGCCAAGGAGGAGGATCTAGATGGCAGCCGGCAGGGAAGGTGGCGGAGGGGAGGCGGAGGAGGTTGAGGCTCGAGCAGAGGTCAGGGGGGAGGGTTTCGCTTTGGCCTTTGATTGTCTGTGTGTTTTAGTTTGGTAGGGAGCAAGGCTGTGTTTTTAGTTTGGTAGGGCAAGACCTGGAACCCTAGTTTTGAACTTAAAAAAAAAGTTGGAGATCTAAAAATCAAACGCATGAAACGGGTTTCGAACCTGGTTCCTTGTCAATGTAATGGCGGGTCTCTACCACTAAGGCACCAACATCTTTTAGTTATGGGTTCCTTTCAGAATTTTCTTATGGGTTCCTTTTTTTTTCTATATACATTAACACTAAAAATGACAAACCGACTGGGTTCCTGGGAACCCGGCGGTCATAGCCTAGATCCGCCCCTGGTTCTTTACATATCATCATTGTCTTTAGAATCAAATAGTTGTGCCTCGATCCACCTACACAATCAGTCTGGTTAACTGGTTAAGTACTCTTAAAAGACCTTCATTTGGCCGGTTATTCCGAATCTCATTTATTGATTTATTTACTACTTTACTCTATATTTTGTTTATTCACAATTCCATATTTTGCTAACATTGCAAATTCACACTAAAAGATAAAGTATTTGCATATTTTGTTATGAATTAGTTATACATATACTTTTTCAAATAATCCAGTTAATGAAATTTTTCTGAAGGCAAGCTTAGAAACTCGAAGATGATTTTTGTATCCAAAAAAACAATGTCTTCAATAATTCTTAGATTCAAATGTTGAAAAGGTAAAAATCTAATTACTATAAGTTGTAATTATCAAATTTAATCTATTATTAGAAATAAAGTCTTGCTTGTACGATATGCCAACTTTATCAAGTCTTTTAGTCTTTTTAAATAGTTCTGTTTTTCTACAACCCTAGTCAGTCTTTGCTAGCACTAACCACTTTGAAATTTGACTAGTTGTTTCCAACTTTATTTGTTGCAACGTTATTCAACTCGACTTTTCAGTTTAGAGTGCCTATATATACATACATACATATTCACATCTATCATTCCATTTTTTCGTGTCTTAACATATATTATAAACATGTCTGTTTCTAAATCTCCTCCATCCCTTAACCATAACAAAAGTTTTAAACAAGAAGTTGTTCGCAGCACGGTGAACTTCCATCGTAGCATTTGGGGAGATCAGTTTCTCTCGTATGATGAGGTTTATTCTTTTTATATCAATGCTTTATCGTTGTATGTATTATGATTTGAAAAAATATGATTTGTGTTCGTCCTTTTTTATAATTGTTTCATTTTATGTTTAGAGAAAGGATCAAGCTTGTGAGGAGCAACGAATTAAGGAATTAAAGGAGAAAGTGAGGAAAGAGCTAGTGATCGCTAGATCAATAGAACCAACACAACATATGAAGTTATTGCAACTTATTGACGCAGTCCAACGCCTTGGTGTAGCGTATCATTTTGAAGATGAAATCGAGGAATGCTTAAAGCATATTTATGTTATGTATGGGGATCAATGGATCAACAATGATAACCTTCAAAGCACTTCACTCTGGTTCAGACTCCTACGACAACAAGGCTTCAATGTTTCAAGTGGTACTATATCGCTTGCACTTAATTTGTTAGTTATATCATTAGATCCATATTTATGGTAACTTGAATTTGCATCTTCGCCTCTTTTACCTATGCATATGTGTTTTTAGGTTGCGTTTTCTTCTCACACGGGTTAAATAAAATAATGTTTTCTCTTTTCACGTATAGGAATTTTCAACAAGTACAAGAATGAAAATGGCAATTTTCTAGAGTCCTTAAGAGATGATATTCACGGTATGCTGTCTTTGTATGAAGCGACACACATGCGGGTGCAAGGCGAAGAAGTTCTAGACGAAGCCCTCGAATTTACAAAGTATCATCTTCGGAATATAATTGAGAAATCCATTTGTGGTAACGATGTTTCCCTTGAAACTCAAATACATCAAGCACTACAACAACCTCTTCGAAAAAGATTGCCACGACTAGAGACGTTGCGTTATATACCAATCTACCAACAACAAGATTCTCATAATGATGATTTACTAACACTTGCTAAGTTAGATTTCAATTTACTCCAAGAATTGCACCGAAAGGAGCTTAGCCAAATCAGCAAGTAAGTATATATAAAGATAATCAATAATAATTATTTGATTCATTTCATTTATCAAAATTCTGATAACTAATAAACCGATTATATTTTTGTCTAGATGGTGGAAGACTTTTGATGTCTCAAACAAACTACCTTATGTTCGTGACAGAATCGTTGAAGGTTACTTTTGGATATTGGCGGTCTACTACGAGCCTCAACATTCCGAATCAAGGATTTTTCTAATGAAAGCTTGCAATCTAGTGATAATTTTGGATGACACGTATGATAATTATGGTACCTATGAAGAACTCGAGATCTTTACAAAAGCCGTCCAAAAGTAAGTAATAACTAAGAATTTTCTTTTACTTACATATCAAATATACAAAAAAAAAATTCTAAAATTTATTGGTCATGTGATTTATTTACATAGATGGTCGATAAGTTGTTTGGATATGCTTCCTGAGTACATGAAACCGATATACCAAGAACTTCTCGATGTTCACAAAGAAGCTGAAGATTTCCTAGAGAAGACGGGAAAGACATATCGTAGCTACTATACAAAAGAGATGGTACAAAATTATATCCAACTCATTCTATCTTTGTAATTCATTTATTTTGTTCAACAAACTCACATATTATTTTTGCCTTTGAAAACATGAAACCTATTAGGTTAAAGAGTACACTCGAAACCTCTTAATTGAAGCCAAATGGGCAAATGAGAGGTATATTCCAACCGTTGAGGAACATATGTCCGTTACACTAGTAACTTGTGCCTACGCCATGATCATTGCGAAATGTTACGTTCATGGGGATGATTCAGTGACCGAGGATACATTTAAATGGGTGTCAACCTATCCTCCTATTGTCAAAGCTTCCTGTTTGATTTTAAGGCTCATGGATGATATGGCCACACATAAGGTATGAAATTTTTTTCACTGGGTTCCTTTTTTAGATGCTTTAATTTCATATGACGGAACATAAAAAAATTCGGGTCGGTACATGGGTTCGGGTCGGTTTGACGGGTCGGGGTGTTTTAGGGGTTTGGGTCGGTTTAGGTTTCAACACGTCAGAATTTAACATCCCTAAAATACCTAATACGATAATAACCTAACTATAACTAATACAATATTCTTATAAAGATTTAGGAGTTTGTAAGCATTTACATACCTTTAATTTTCTGCCCATCTATGTCTTTTACGAGAGAAAGAGACCAACTCATTTACATACCTCTCTCAAGTATTAGTAGCCCTGGTGTTGACTAGCATGTGCAGATACCATCCTAATTGCACCTCTTGCCATCAAATTCATGATTGCCTTTCTTGTCAATGACCCATTAATCTATAACAAAAATAGAAACAATGTAATATATTCATATGAATAAAACTCAGAGATGGATAATGAGCTTGAACTTTGGAGCTTCAGAAAGAAGCTTATCATAGATGGCCTTATCAAACAGCACCATGTTGTCCACCTTCTCCTTATGCTGCAGATCAAAAGTATTGTATAAATATTATTTCATTTTACATTTCTACTTTAATATAAATCTTCAAATTTTCAAATAATTATCATACATTCTTTTTATACATTACACATTGGCATATACCATTTTATCCTTTCTTACATAATTAGACATTTACAGAACACTATAAAAGCAAAAGTAATTGGTTTAATATCTAAAGTCAAAACATGACAACTTATATAAAATCAACATGAGTAAAGAAAACTAAAAAGCAACTCGGTTAATATCTTGAAGTCAAAGTAAAACAACTCAAAACAAAAACATGTGGACCGAACAAACTAACCTTAGCATGAATAATATCATCAGCAAAGGAACAAATAGCTTCAAGAGTATTCTCAATCTGCAACCGCAAGAACGAATTCGGCGAAAGCTTCGGATTCCCAAGCCAATAATGTCCCACCATTCTCCCTTCATCCGGATTCGATATCGCCCCCTTTAACAATAAAAATAATCATTAACAAAAAATAGTTGATGTTTAAAACATCACTAAATAAACTTTATAACTACTTTCTGCAATAGAACATGACAAAAACCATCTTTTAATACCTAAATAAACTTTATTTATCTACACAATTGATGGATAATTAAATAGATAAATAAACTTACAGTCGAGCAAGGAGGAGCCAAGGAGGAGGATCTAGATGGCAGCCGGCAGGGAAGGAGGCGGAGGAGGTTGAGGCTCGAGCAGAGGTCAGGGGGAGGGTTTCGCTTTGGCCTTTGATTGTCTGTGTGTTTTAGTTTGGTAGGGAGCAAGGCTGTGTTTTTAGTTTGGTAGGGCAAGACCTGGAACCCTAGTTTTGAACTTAAAAAAAAAGTTGGAGATCTAAAAATTAAACGCATGAAACGGGTTTCAAACCTGGTACCTTGTCAATGTAATGGCGGGTCTCTACCACTAAGGCACCAACATCTTTTAGTTATGGGTTCCTTTCAGAATTTTCTTATGGGTTCTTTTTTTTTCTATATACATTAACACTAAAAATGACAAACCGACTGGGTTCCCGGGAACCCGGCGGTCATAGCCTAGATCCGCCCCTGGGTACATATAACTTCAACATTCATTTTTTGATTATCTAATTTCTAAACACTATGGTAAGTAACTTATGGTACATATAAAATGACAGGAGGAACAAGAAAGAAACCATGTAGCTTCTAGTGTCGAATGTTACATGAAGCAATATGGGTTATCAGAGGAGCAGACACATGAGTTGTTCACAAAACTAGTTGAAGATAGTTGGAAAGTTATAAATCAAGAGTCTCTAAGGCCAACCGAAGTCCCGAGATCTTTACTTATGCCTCCAATTAATCTTGCACGAGTTTGTGATGTTCTTTATGCACGTGGTGACGATTACAATCATGCTGGACAAGAGATGATAAGTCACATAAAATCACTTCTTGTTAATCCCTTAAGTGTTTGAAATTTATCGATATGATTTTAGTTGAAAATGACATGGAACTATAATAACTACTGTATCGATATTTATTATTAATTAATCAACAATAAAAATTGTATCTTTACTCATTACATGTTTTTCTCTAATAAGTTGAAATCTAGTATTTCTTTAAGTTGAAATCTATTTTCTTTAATGTTAGAAAAGATATTTTAGACACTTGCGGGCACAACTAGGTTTTTCAAAATCTAATAATAATAATAATAATAATAATAATAATAATAATAATAATAATAATAATAATAATAATAATAATAATAATAATAATAATAATAATAATAATAATAATAATGTTAATAAAATCTTCTTTTACTAAAAGAAGATTTCTTTTTGTTTTGTTTTGAAGTGTTAGTTGGTGAGATTTTAATTAAAAGATTATTTGAAAAAAAAAATCAACACATGAAACACAAAGATTTATAGTGGTTTAAGTAGATGTTAATGATTTGATCTTACATCCAGTTCTAGATATCACTAATATTTTCTCTATTAATAAAGCCTACTAAGCAAGATAGTGACTACCTTTGCAATCGCCTCATTTAGGAGCTAGTACTAATCCCCTCTTACAATTCTTAAATGTCTCACTAAGAGGGTAATATATGTACTAATGTTTACCACTTTACTTATCACCAAATGAGTGGTTGAGACCCTTACTCATGACGAAGTGGTTAGAGCAATGAAAATAAGAACTAGATCCTTGTGATCGTAAGTTCGAATCCGAGCCAACACGAGTTTTATCTTCTAGTGTTACCTGAGATAACATAGTTCTTGTGAGGGCTCAACTCCTGTCATCTTGTCTAGTACGGTAGAACAAACATGGTAAGGTTCTCGTGGAACGCCAAGCCCCACACCAATGTATGCATGGACCCGATTAAGACAATATAGTCTGACGGGATGTAGGGCGAGGGGTTTGCCAAGAGGCATGTGTGACCTACTTATCCCTATAAAAAACGAAAGAAAGTCACCGTTAAAAAAAACAAATGAGTGATTGAAGAAGATATGAATGAATTTATTAAAATATTTAAACTCTTACTCTTGAATCTTGATGATAGAAATACTTTTATATGATCACTCTAAAATATAAAAACATTTCTGTTTTGAATATGCAAGATATTGATAAGGAAATGTGTAGGGAAAGAATGCTTATACACAGTGTACCCAAAAGCAAAATAATGAAAAAAAAGGTGAACAATGCATTGATGGTCATTGACATAGACATGCTGTGCTCAATATTGTTTTTTTCTTTAAAAAAAAAAATCCAAGGTGAATAATTCAATCAAATTTTGCTTTATGACCAGATTTTAATCATTATGAGAGTCAAACAAATCATACAGTATTAAGATAAAGGTTTGCCAAGAAGGAAATAGACAAAAACCTTTAACAGATTTTTCTCACACAATGCTTTGATTCTGTCTCTTCTTTATTTGAACATGCAATGTCCCTCATTTTTCCGTTTCACCATTTTTTACAGATTACTTTGAAGAGAATCCTATTTGAGAAGATTTATATATATGGGAAATTTAATTTGAGAACACCTATATTTCGTACGAATTGTGAGAAAGCCATTTAAAACCATTCAAATCAAAAATTTCTTTTTACACCTATCTTTACTAGTAGGGTGCCCGCGCGATGCAGCAGGGAACACAGACACTTCTAAGGGTGTGTGTGCTTCGGTTCAGTTCGATTATTAGCATCAACCGAAACTAAAACCAAAGTCATCAGTTAATCGATCTTCTTAAAAAATTGATTATTTGGTTCGATTTATATGGTTAGATTATCGGTTTTTAGTCAGGTTTAGTTAATTTTGGTTAACAACAAAAACCAAACTTTGTTTATATTTTTTTGCCTATATTTATATCTTTTATACATCCATTTCATGTATTTATTTCTCCATTTTATATACTTCTAAGCAAAAGTTTTAACCAAAGTTTGGTTATTAACTAAAATGAACTAAAAACAACAATCAAACCAAATTGACTAAACCAATTAATCGATTGGTTAATAAGATCGATAAATCGATAATGTCGATTTTTGTTTTGGTTGAGGCTAATAATCGAACACAACCATGCACCATTATAAGTGTCCGTGTTCCCTACTACATCGCGCTGGCACGATGTTATAAATATATGAATGGTTCCGTTTCAGTTTGACTGATTTCGGTTAAATAAGGGTACAAAAAGAAAATGTTAACCAATTTTAAGTTAAATTGGATGTTGGTTAATTCAGTTTTCAATTGAATTTGATTCAGTTTTGTCTCTTTTTTTGTTTGGTTTCAGTGAACAGTTTAGTTGTTGCTCACTCCTAGATATTGTTAATCATGTAACACATAAATAATTTTAAATTAAAAAAATAACAATACTATACTAAAATTAAAGATTATAAAATGCTCATTATTATGATGTAATTTTTTTTGTAAAAGTATGAATGTATGAAAAAAAAATATGAATATTTAAAATTCATGGGGCATATTTGCTTAAAACAAGGAAAAGAAGTTTAACTACGGAGTATAATTTAAATAAGTAAAAGTTTAGTAAAGTTTAAGGGATTAAAGTGTAACTAAGATGGGACATTAAAGTGTAAAAGTGTTTGAATGACTATTTTACCCTCATTTTAGGGTTGTTTAAGAAAATAAAGATCTTAACTTTTGGGTATCTTAAACTATCATTATCTCATTCATTATAATATAATATAGATTACTAAAATACAATCCCAAAAACACAATTTACGCGTAAAAATTTAAACGTATACGGAAATAAATTGTTTTTACACATGTGTAAATTTACTGTTTGTACATGTGTAAACTGTTTCATATACACATGTGTAAAAAGTTAATTTGAAAGTGTTTTTGTAAGAAAAGATGAATTATTTGGAAAGAAAAATCATTTTTTAATGTTGTATTTTGATTATAATTAGGTTTGTATTGAAAAAAAAATGATTTTGATTGGTTTTCTCATTTGTTCTCACGGTTCTCGTGATATTTAGTGTTCTCAAGATAACCCTCCCATATATATATATATATATATATATATATATAGGGTAGGGATCCTAAAAGAACCAACCCCTATTTGAGAACTAAGAGAACCACTATGAACCACACATTTCGCTAAAGGCATAATAACAACAATAATAATAATAATAATAATAATAATAATAATAATCATCATCATCATCATACCGTATCATGTATCCTCCTTATCTTCTTCACAACTTTCCCATGTTATCAGAATAACCTTTTTCCTTCATTTCCCCATTATTCGCAGCTCTCTTTCTTTCCCTATTATTCACAGCTCTCCTTTCCTTCTTTCCTTCCTTTCCCCATCCTGAATAACCTTTTTCCTTCATTTCCCCATTATTAACAAACAATGATTCATCAATGAAAGTTTGAAATATGGGGTTTTTGAAAAAGATATGAAATTTGGGGGAGAGAGAGAGTGAGAGAGAGAGAGAAGCCAGTGAAGGTATCCGTTAGCTAGAACCAGGATTTGGTTCACGGATCCACTACCAGCACCGGTGGCGGCGCTGTTACCGTGCTGCTAGTGGAGTACCCGTAACCAAATCTGGTAGCGCCCCGTCCCCCTAACAAATCAAAATATGATCTAGGTTAAATAAATATTTGAAAGCAAATTAAAACGCAACAACTTTTATAAGTTTTTTAAATATATTCATGAGTGGTTATATCATAGTCATTGAGTCGTTTGATCCAATTAGGAACTGTTAACTTTCTCCTGCTTTCTTACGTTGTAACCTTTTATTCATCATAGTGTAATTTCATGAATTAATTTTCCAATAAACAAATGTTGAGACAAGTTTCTGCTGACAAGTTACTCTTGATAATATGTTGCGTTGATAGGTCGATACACTAGATTCAGGCGAACATACAATAGTAGTTTAGATTTTTATATCTAACTTTTGTAAAAAAAATTAATAAGGTCGATGATCTAACACTAAAAAAGTACAAGCAGGGTAAGGGAAGAAGAAACACAAGCAGAAAGAAAAAAGGTAGATCATATTTAATAACATTTAACCCTTATTTAAAGTTGTTTAGTTTGAGCTCTCATAATTTAATCGTGCTTGAGCTCGAGTCTGATCAAGCTCGGGCTAGGCTCAACTCGTTTGCACCCACAACCACATCTCCCACACCATCTCTCTTATTTTGGCTGTACCATCAAATGGCACCACCACCACCACCTCAACAATCATCGTCTTCGCCGCCATTATTTTATCCACTGATGTCGCCATCTTCAGCATCATAGTCCTTACCCCTTGCCCAGCTAGTAGCCATAAAAATGAAAAACTGCATGTTGCACATGTTAGGACTCAAACCAAATTGATACCTTTTTTAAACATAGTTATTTTTTTAAACGAAACTTAAATTGGAAAAAAAGTCGGTTTAACTTGAACCCCCATTGCCTAGTGTGTAAATAAGTGGAACAAGGATAATTAGGGTTTAGGGACGTTTCGAGTTTGGTTAAATACCGTGACACCACCTTAACCGGTCTTCAATTTGGTTTCATATTCAATTTTTTAATTTAGAGCCAATCGGCTTCAAAAATTTCAAACCATAGCAAATTGTTTGGTTTGCGACCTGTATCCAAAGGTCGCTAAGTTGTGACAAATTTGTTCATATTGTGAAATCAAACTAGATCTTTAAACGGTTTAGTTTTAGTTTATGATGATAAAAAACATTTACTAATCATTTAATTTACAATTACACTATATTAATAGACAAACTTATTTGAACAGTAATTTTTATTTTTCCCGATTTTTGTATATGGATAAATATGTTTCGTTTGAAAAATATTAACATGTGATTGCAGTGGTGTGGTGGTTATATGATATGTGTTATAAACAGCCCACCCGGGTTTGAAACCTGGTTATGGCAATTTTTTTCTTCCCCGCTTTTGCTGAGTGGTACTATGGTAATTTATAAGCTCAGGTGGGGTTGTTTTTGGTAATTTTCTTTTTGCTCCCTTGCCATGTGTTCTGTTTTGAAACCCTCCACCGAACACCACAGGTATAATCACCACCTCCATCTCTCCTCCGCAAACCCACACACTCTCACACACTTCTAGAGAAAGGATCACATAAGCCACAACTCTTGATTCATCATCATCGTCTTTAGAATTCGACCAGTTTCATCTGAACAACCAACACATCAATGGCTAAACAAGCAGGAGGCGTACAAAACCTCCCTGCGGATAACTCAATTGATCGACCAACTAGAGCATTACTGTTTAGCTTCTGACGGATCTCTCGTCACTAAATCTGTCTACAACGATCTCCAACTCGTACGTTGTATTTCACTCCAATTTCATTATTTGTTAATTAATATTAATTAATATTAATTAATTGTTAATTTATGTTTCAGGCACGTGAGGAAATGTGCAGAGAAAGGCTACGTTATTTGGAAGCCATGGTAATTAATTGTTAATCATTATACGACTTTAATTGTTATTTTGTTAGAAGATTTGGGAAAGTGCTAGGGTTTGATATTTTCTATTACATACAAGTAGAGATTAGTTTGGGGATTATTGTGTGTTTTGTTATTTTATAGATGTTGTGATTACCTGTAGACGAATCGGAAAGATGAGAGCCGCCGATACTGCACCAACACCTACACCTACAACCGTCACATTCGACGCCTGCACCTCCGGCGTTACCTTGCTGGAACATGACGATAGCATAACCGACGGTGGTGGCGGTGACGATCCAATGTAAAAGGCATCGATTATTACCAAGGTTGCTTTTGGGTTAGGTAAGCGTTCTAAGCTCTATCCGATTCAGTTTCTAAATTTTTTATGTCGCTTAATGGAGATTGATTGTCATTAGGGTTACCCCAACGAAAGTTGAAGAACTGCATAGATGTTTACTCTCCTCATCTCCCTGGTTTTCGCTCCGTCACCTTCACAGATCAAGAGAAGCAGTGGCGGATCCAGAAATTTTTTTCACTGGGTTCCTTTTTTAGATGCTCTAATTTCATATGACGGAACATAAAAAAATTCGGGTCGGTACATGGGTTCGGGTCGGTTTGACGGGTCGGGGTGTTTTAGGGGTTTGGGTCGGTTTAGGTTTCAACACGTCAGAATTTAACATCCCTAAAATACCTAATACGATAATAACCTAACTATAACTAATACAATATTCTTATAAGGATTTAGGAGGTTGTAAGCATTTACATACCTTTAATTTTCTGTCCATCTATGTCTTTTACGAGAGAAAGAGACCAACTCATTTACATACCTCTCTCAAGTATTAGTAGCCCTGGTGCTGACTAGCATGTGCAGATACCATCCTAATTGCACCTATTGCCATCAAATTCATGATTGCCTTTCTTGTCAATGACCCATTAATCTATAACAAAAATAGAAACAATGTAATATATTCATATGAATAAAAATCGGAGATGGATAATGAGCTTGAACTTTGGAGCTTCAGAAAGAAGCTTATCATAGATGGCCTTATCAAACAGCACCATGTTGTCCACCTTCTCCTTATGCTGCAGATCAAAAGTATTGTATAAATATTATTTCATTTTACATTTCTACTTTAATATAAATCTTCAAATTTTCAAATAATTATCATACATTCTTTTTATACATTACACATTGGCATATACCATTTTATCCTTTCTTGTATAATTAGACATTTACAGAACACTATAAAAGCAAAAGTAATTGGTTTAATATCTAAAGTCAAAACATGACAACTTATATAAAATCAACATGAGTAAAGAAAACTAAAAAGCAACTCGTTTAATATCTTGAAGTCAAAGTAAAACAACTCAAAACAAAAACAGGTGGACCGAACAAACTAACCTTAGCATGAATAATATCATCAGCAAAGGAACAAATAGCTTCAAGAGTATTCTCAATCTGCAACCACAAGAACGAATTCGGCGAAAGCTTCGGATTCCCAAGCCAATAATGTCCCACCATTCTCCCTTCATCCGGATTCGATATCGCCCCCTTTAACAATAAAAATAATCATTAACAAAAAATAATTGATGTTTAAAACATCACTAAATAAACTTTATAACTACTTTCTGCAATCGAACATGACAAAAACCATCTTTTAATACCTAAATAAACTTTATTTATCTACACAATGTATGGATAATTAAATAGATAAATAAACTTACAGTCGAGCAAGGAGGAGGATCTGGATGGCAGCCGGCAGCCGGCAGGGAAGGAGGCGGAGGGGAGGCGGGGGAGGTTGAGGCTCGAGCAGAGGTCAGGGGGAGGGTTTCGCTTTGGCCTTTGATTGTCTGTGCGTTTTAGTTTGGTAGGGAGCAAGGCTGTGTTTTTAGTTTGGTAGGGCAAGACCTGGAACCCTAGTTTTGAACTTAAAGAAAAAAGTTGGAGATCTAAAAATTAAACGCATGAAACGGGTTTCGAACCTGGTACCTTGTCAATGTAATGGCGGGTCTCTACCACTAAGGCACCAACATCTTTTAGTTATGGGTTCCTTTCAGAATTTTTTTATGGGTTCCTTTTTTTTCTATATACATTAACACTAAAAATGACAAACCGAATGGGTTCCCGGGAACCCGACGGTCATAGCCTAGATCCGCCCCTGAAGAGAAGTACGCCCCTTTCAATCTGATCCATTTTTTGTTCTAAATATTTGTTAATACTGATTGAATTTTATTTGTTACATAGAAATATGTTTAACATGTCATGTATATGTATTTTAATTGTTACTAGAGGTAGTAAATCTGATGCATAGTTTGTTGTAAATATATATCTACAAGTGTGAATATGTTAATATATCGTATGTTTATGGGATAAAAAAAGGAGGAAAGGGTTTTGGTAGATGATGTTGTGATTGTCAAGTATAGTGTAGTTAACGGTGATTCGTGTTGTTTGTATGTTTACAGGTATTTGTTGGAGTTACTGTCTGAGCGCAACAAACTTAGTCCCTTTGTGCCGGTGTTGCCCGATTGTTATCGATTGCTGAATCAGATGAGTATGTTTATACTTTATATCCAGGCTTTTATTGCATCTTATTTTCTAAACAATGTTGTTTTTTTTTGCATTTTAGAGTCTAATTATTAGTTACCAAGCTAATGTTTTTTTGAATTTTGCTGGATAGGGTGGGTGGTGCAATAGTCATGGAACAGCAGAAGAATTGAGGATAAAAGAACAAATGAAACAAGATGGTGCCATTAAGAGGGATAGAGCTAAGGCTTATGCTCTTTATCAACAGGTAATGATTTTGCTATTTTGGAATATTTGTAGTGTCTGTTTACTTGCTTATTAGTAACATGATATGTGTTTTCGTTTGTTCTTTAGCGACAAAGAACGAATCCAAACAACTTATTAGATGATAAAGAGTGTCAAACTTTTAATCCTCAATGTTGACCGTTGGCTTTGCTATGTTTCTAGACCAATGATTTATTAGTGGGCATCTATGTCTCTTTTAGACCATATGTAGTCTATGGTGTGTAGCTTTATGAATAGCGATTTGCCGATTTAGGAGGGATAACAATCGTGGAATTAGACGGTGTGTAGCTTTATGAATAGACCCATTGTCCGTGGGAGAGGAGAGAGAAGCCGCTGGTTTTTAGGGCCAAAAGAGAAGCCGATTATTCGTAGGACCAAAAGAGCGGGCAGGTTGACATGGAGAGCGTTCCGGTAGTAACAAAATTACAAGGCGCACATCGTGCGCCACATAGGTAAAAGAAGACTGATGCATGGTCATATCAGATAAAATAAACTATCATCATGAACAAAAGAGTAAGTGAATAACTAAAATAAATCAAGAGCCATTTTCATGTAGATATGTTTTTAAGTTTTAACGTTTATTTTTAAGTCGATTGCATTAATTGCCGCTTTAGCGCTTAAACGCCTAAGCGAATAAGCGCTTATGCGCCTATGCAACCAAACGCCTATGTGTTTAGGCGAGCAGGTCCCTAAGTGAATCAAGCGCCAAAGCGACCAAACACTTAGTCGCCTAAGCGAATCATACACCTTAGCGCGTAAACGCCTAGGCGTCTAAGCGAGTAGGTGCCTAAGATCATACACCTTAGTGCCTAAATGCCTAACCGAATAAGCGCCTATGCGCCTGCGTGACTAAACGCCTACGCGTCTAGGTGAGTAGGTGCCTAAGTGAATTAAGCGCCTAAGCGCCTAAACACAAGCCATGTAATCAGTAGATTAAGTTATATTGTATCTTTATCAGATGTTACTTATAACTTATCATTCTTTTTCATTTTGTCTACAGTTTTTTTCCTAACTTTGGTCATCATATTTAAAGTCGCTGGTTTGCTCTGCGTTTTAATTGTCAGGTAATATAAATCTCTAGTTTGAACTTCGTTTACGCTTATTAGGTTATATGAATTTAATTTGTGAATTACATTTGGTTTGACTTTAATTTGCTTGACAGCTTTTGGGGTATTGACACTCATTGGTGAAGAAAAATTATATACAGTAGTGTAATTCCAACCTAGGAGCTTATTCTTGCACCAAGGTAACAATTATGTTACTTTCTTAGTCTTTTTTTGCTCTGTTTATTTTAATGTTAATTTAGAATGTGTTTTTATAATAGTTTTAAACCACCAGAAGTTGTGTGCAACTAATCATGGACTACCAATTTTTTCCTTTTTAATACAGGCTTTAATTAGTAGTTGTGAAGTTTGGGTGTTGTTGTGCACTTTAGGTGCTACTGCCATAACTTTGTAACTAGAATTGCAAGATTTAGGGATTGGTTTCAGTTGGCAATTAACTTGAGTTTTCAACACTGCATTTAACAATACTTTATTGATTACTTACTCAAATAAGCCAAGTTAGAGAATATTTTGATTTTTGAGTATGTATTATAAGTTTGTGTGAAAGGAGTTTTTACTGCAACGTAAACCGATTTTTGGTAATTTGGGTATTTTTTTTTTTATCTCTTTTGATCTTAGGGAATCAAGTGCTTAGCTTGAAAGTCAGGAAGCAGCATCTGCATTCGCCGGAGGTGTGGAGATGATTTGTAGGTTTAGCCGAAATCCTGGAACTCAATATTGATGTCAATGGACAACAAGGGTATGTGGAATTTGAGATCAGCAAACTGGCCACGACAATATTTGGGACAACAGTTGTATACTAGAGTTTGGAATGACGAAAAGACCATGTTTATCAAATATGACATACCTCAAAACGCATTGCGTTTTGGCAAGGCTAGGTAGATATATCCTTATTTGACCTATTCTTAAACCAAAAGAAACAGTAATTATATAGGTATGCCTTATTTAGCATTCATTTCATTAGTTATATGTGACCTTTGTATGAAAATTGATTTTGGATTGATTTGGAATTTGAAATGTCGCAATTCTATTACTTAATTATTTTCTGAATCAGATTGATGCCGCCGCAACGCGCGGCTAGATAAAAACCTAGTTTGATTTAAAAGCCATCAAAATCAAATTGTAAACACCCTTTACAATTTACATAAATACAAAAATATGTTTGTTTGGTATATGGTAATGGAACGGATCAGGAAATGAAATTATTACTCTGTGTTATTTGGTAAATAGGAAAAGACGCAGAATATATTGGTGGTGAGTGACGATGGTCGATGGCAGTGATGGTGGGTGGTGGGTGGATGGCGATCGCGACAATGGGCATCGGTTGGTGGTGGCGACGATGGGGGGTTATGGGTTGTGGTGTTGTTAGTTATAGGTGAAAGAGAATGAAATTAAGAAAGAAAAAAGCAAAGACATATAAAGTGATTTTAAGATAATGTGACACTTTGATGGTGTTTGGGATTGATTTTCAAAACAGATTATGCGTTTTGGAAAATCAAGGGTGGAGTTGCTTTTAGATTATTGCGTTTTGGTAGCTTAAAAATCTATTTCAAAACTCAACCTCCAACACTAAAAACTGATTATTTGTGTTTTCAAAATGCAATAATCTAAAAATTCATTTCAAAATGCAATCCCAAACATCCCCTTTGTGTAACATGTTTCCATTTCATTAATCAACTAAACATCATTTTTTTTTTCATTTCCTTGTAATGATCCATTCAATTCTGCTTATTATTTGCTAAACTAGGTGAAATCCTGTGAATACACGTGAAGTCTGTATCTTTTTTTTTAAGACAATTAATCCCCAAAATATAGAAACATAAACAGAATCACTACTATGGTTTGTTTACTAAAGACCAAATTAAGAAGTCAATGATCTTATGGTGTGTTGCAAGAAAAAGTTTGTTTAGTAAGGTTTGTTAAATAGCAGTGAGTGTGTTAAAGATATCTTTCTAAAACAGCTGTTACTACAAACAGTTTTTGCTTCAAACAGATGTTGTTTAAAACAGTTGTGAAAACACAGGAAGTCTATATCTTTTTTAAGACACTTAGTTCCAAAATATAGAAAAGATAAACAGACTTACTATGGTCTGTTTACTAAGCATCAAATTAAGAAGTCAGTCATCTATCGTAAGAAAAAGTATGTTTGATAAGGTCTGTTTCAGAGCAGTCGGTTTGTTCAACGGCCTTACGAACGTCTGTGTTATCAAGATCACCAACAAAATACTACTTTTGAGGGAGCAACCAAAGAACATCACTACTATCTACAATCCACAATGGAGTTGCTCTCCTTCTCTACCCCTTCCATTAATCTCCGCCACTTTCTTCCACACAAACCCCACCAACCCTTCTCTCTCCATCATCTACCACTGCCACACCACTCCATCAAATGCTCACTTAAGTCAACCACCCAAACCCTAACCCATGACTTTAAACCAAGCTTCAATCTTTCGGCTTCTTCACCGCAGACACCAGCAACTGCAATGAGAGGGGCTGAATCAGACGCAATGGGTTTGCTTTTGAGGGAACGGATTGTTTTCTTAGGGACCCAGATCGATGATTTTGTTGCTGATGCTATTGTTAGTCAGTTGCTGTTGTTGGATGCTCAAGACCCTACTAAAGATATTCGTCTTTTTATTAATTCTACTGGTGGTTCTCTCAGGTACCCTCTCAAAGTTTTTATTTTGTATGCAAATGTTTGGTTGTTAATTGAGTAAATGTTTGTTTTGGTAACCTGTTATGGATGAATTATTTTAAAGATTATGTATTTGTGACTAAAGGATAAGACTATAGAATTGTGTTAGGGAATATTGGGTCAGGTTGAATGGCAATGACAAAGATAGCTAGGTGAGCGCGTTGGATATTTGTTTGTGATGCTTATTAACAAAAAGTGCGTTTCTAAGGTTAACGTGTGGAATATTTGTTCGTGATGCTCATTAGTGAAAGCCAGTGCATTTCTAAGGTTAACACGTTGGATATTTGATCGTGTGATACTTTTTAGTGAAAAACAGTGCATTTCTAAGGTGAAAACGTTGAATATTTATTTGTGATAGAATGCTAAGTTAAATATTTTAAGTCCAAGTGAGAACATCAAACATTAGCCGCGCCGCAAATCCTCCTATAAACATCTTAGTGCTAAGGCTCTTCGTACCATGAACTATCTATATACATATGTGTTGAGAACAGCGCAAGCACATGTTTATGCTTCAATGTCAAGGGTAAAATTGATAAAATGGTTTATTTCTCATCCCCCCTGAAGAAACAATAGTCTAACCTCCGATAAGAGAAGCTAAACCACCGTCGCTACTCGCTAGCTTGCTACAATATTGATCCTTCGCTAGATACCATATATTGAAATGCTGTAAATACAATATATTGAAATCCACATGCATTTGAGTCGATTTATTTAATACACAGTACAAGGGTTAAGGTGGTTCTCGCAATGAAGGCTCCCTTATCAATATGTGTGTGTGTGTTCTATTGATTGAGTGAAGAGTTTTGTCCAACATATGCCATTAAATGCTTTTGAATAAGAGATGAATGAGTGAATTATATCCAGAAGGGACATTCTGGAAACTGTATGTGACTGTTTCTGTTTAAGAGCTGCTGTGTGATGTACTTAATTATTTCATTTTGTTCACTAGGTTATCTGATAAGAAATGGTTTGGGCATGTTAGGAGGACATACTAGGTTATCTAATAACAGCTGCAGTGTGATATACTTAATTATGTCATTTTGTTCACACTAGGTTAATTTGTGTGGACATACTAGGTTAGACAAGATAAGAAATAAGGTTTTTAGAGATATATTAAGGGTGGCTAGTATATCTGATAAGATTAGGGAAGGAAGATTGAGATGGTTTAGGCATGTTAGGAGGAGACAAACTGCGGCCACTGTTAGAACCATTGAAACTCTCATTGTGGAGGGAAGGAGTAGAGGCAGGCCGAAACTGACTTAGGAGGAGCGGATTAGGCAGGATTTGTTAGACGTACACCTTTTAGAAGACATGGTTGAGGATAGGAGCTTGTGGAGACGCATGTTTAAGGTTAATGATTTTTAAGGGGTATGGTCAGGTTTGTGTTAGATGTTGTCTTAGGATCTTTACTCTATTTAGGTGGGCTATGCATGTTATCGCTTGCATATGTGTCTGTATGTGTTGTTATCTATTACTATTATATGATTTATTTGTTTGGTAGCTTATTAAGAATATTGTTAATATACTATGCCTTTTCTGTTGTCATTTTAATAGCTGTGTGCATATGTTAGTTTTATTTAACCCTTATGTATGGATATGGTTTTGGAGCCGGGGGTCTCACTGAAGCAGCCTCTTTATCCTTTTGGGATATAGGTAAGGCCTGTCTACATCTCACCCTCCCCAGACCTTGCCATTAGCTTGTCTATGGGTGGGATTATACTGTGTAAGGTTGTTTATTTCATTTTGTTCACACTTAATGGCTGTGAGAATAACTCAGTTATTTACTGCTAACAGTGTTCAGGCAATGTGATATACATTTGCATAGTCATGTGATTGAAGTAGTGTACAGGTATTGGGTCCAGATCTGTTCTATAGGCAGTGTATGGCATTGTGTTTTGAAAGTGGGCATGGGGGGAGGGGTGGAAGTGAGGTGGCAGCTTGTGTTTGGCTGTTTTTTCTTTAAATCTAACACACACACATTAATAATAATAATAATAATAATAATATCCCCCCCCCCCCTCCTCTTCCACTCCTTATGGTCTAAACCTAAATTTCTATTTCTCACCAACAATATTTAAGAATGTTATTTTTTATCATTGTAACTATTAAGCACATGAAAACACTATCTTCAACATGAATGCAAACCGTTTCGTTGCAACTTCAAACACTAGAAGCACATTCATACAGTATGTTCCGCAAGACTACAACCAATTTTGTTACAACTTTAAACACTAGAAGAACATCCAAACACTATCTTCTACAAGACTACAACCCATTTTCTTACAACTTCTAACACTAGAAGCACATCTATACAACATGTTTTGCAAGACTACAACCTGTTTTGTTACCGAACTGCATACCTATTTCTGATTATTTCATACTGCATAATCACTTTCAAATACAGTTCTAGACACCCCCATAATTTACTACCATATTGCAATGAACTAAAGTTGCTCTCAAGTTGTATTTTATACAGTAAACAAGGTTCTCTTGATTGAATTTTTTTTTTTTTTGGGTCAAATAGCTCTTCGATGGCCATATATGACATTTTAAAGCTATTGAGGGCTGATGTGTCAACAATTGCACTTGGCATATCAGCATCAACAGCGTCCATAATTCTTGGTGGTGGAACTAAAGGCAAGCGTTATGCAATGCCAAATACGAGAATTATGATCCACCAACCACTTGGTGGTGCAAGTGGACAGGCAATAGACGTTGAAATTCAAGCCCGAGAAATGATGCATAATAAGGAAAACGTGACGAAAATCATAGCAGAATCCACTGGGCGGTCCTATGAACAGGTTCAAAAAGACATTGATAGAGATCGATATATGTCGCCTATTGAAGCAGTTGAGTATGGGATAATTGACGGGGTTATAGATCAAGATTTCATCATCCCACTTGAGCCTGTACCAGATCGAGTCAAACCTACTCTTAGTTATGATGCAATCAGCAAAGACCCCGAGAAGTTCTTGAATCCTGAGATACCCGATGATGAAATTTACTAATTAGTTACTGCCTGAAGACAATTTTTACGGTTTCGCGTTATGTTTTCTGGTGATAAGAATGTATTAGTTTTGAGAATGAAGTGATAGAACCGGTTCATTTTTCTCTGGCAAAACTGTTGTATTCTTAAGTCAATTTGAGACTGTTTCCATAATGTGCAATCATGCTATTAGCTATATAATTCTTTATTTTTATTACTAACTGGATTTCAATTCATATATGATTCTTTTCATTGGCACTTCAAATACTGCATATTGCTTCATATCTACTTTATAACGAACGTTTGGACTTTGGAGGTCAAGAACCTCTTTAGAGTGTTGTAATCCTAACAGCCCGTTGGAGCATTTGGAGGTTGAGAAACGAAGCTAGATTCAATAAAAAACAGGCTCTCTCTTGTAACGAACGTAGAAATAGAAGTCATGAGTTTTAACATGGGAGAGATGGTGTCGATTCAATCTAACTTCTAATGCGTGTGGGGTGGTTTTTGGCCTACTGATCCAGATTCTTGTATTGTCAGCAACTTGCTGGTTATGATAGTAATAAAATTGATTTTGTTGGTCGTTCAAACAAAAGATATGAATATAATTGTGATGTGTTTTTAGTATTAATGCTTAATACAAAGAATCTTTACATATTTGATTTTCTATCTAACATGTAAAAAAAGTTACAATACTCTTAACCTAAGTTCAACAATAAGTGAATAAGTAAACCGCTATATAACATAAAGTGTTGATATGTAACTAACTATACATATGTGATATGTTATTTACATATCATCACTTTGTGTTACATCTTAGAACTTTACTTCTCATCGTCTATAGGTTAGTATTGTGTACTAAAACCACCTTTATTTTTTTCTATAACTAAATTACATTATATTAAGAGAGATTAATAATAATAATAATGATAATGATAATTATTATTAATATTATTATTATATTATATATACTATTAAATGTACGACACTTCTACAGTGTCAATGGCTAAAATAAGCTACCAATGTTATACTTTTAGCATGCACTCACCTTAGGGCCAGGTAATATGAGACAAAGTCAGCCCACCAATGAGGCAATGAAGAAAAAAAATAGTCAACATCTTATGTCTACTTTATTTGATCAAATACTTATACACAAAAACCACCGGCCTATATCGGAAAATTGTGGGCTCAACAAGAGGCAACCCAAGTATTGTAATCTTAAGGCTGGTCGGAACTTAATGGGTCACGAGTATTATTATTTATCTCTACTGTCCACCAAACCCTCAACAAAACAGAAACTCCCGCAGCGAAGCGTGCTGAAATAAAACTAATTATTATTTGTGCGGAGGAACAATAGTAAACGTACATTGTCTCTCTAACAAAGCCTAAAACACCACAAAACCCTGTCTCAGCTCCTAAACCTCAGGAGGTTTCACTCACTGTATGGAACCATCTTCTTCTTCTTCTTCACAGGTTTCAAGCATATAATGCTCTTTTGTACATCTTCCCTCTCTTCATCAGCATCATCTTCCAGAATAATCCTCCCTCACCTCCTTAAACTCATCTCCTCCACACATTTCTACTCCACATCACCACCATCATCACATACACACTTAATCAACCACATAATCACATCCTTTACACAACAAAACCATACCCAACTCCTTTTAAACCATCCCGTTATCTCTAATCTTAAACCCCATCAACTAAACCCTATTCTTTTTGGCCTACGTTCACACCCCACTTTAGCTTTTAAGTTTTTTGAGTGGTCTGAGCATTATTTAGGGTTTGGCCATCATACCCTTGAATCTTTTTGTGGGATTGTGCTTTTGCTGCTAGAAAAGAGAATGTTTGATCATGCACGAAAGGTGTTTGATAAAATGACTGAGAGGTTTGGGGATGTTGATTTTTTTGATGCTTTTTACGCGGTTGTTGGGAGTTACGGTTCGAATGGGACTACTGTTTATAGTTTCTTGATTGATAATTGTTGTCGGGTTGGGAAGGTTGATCAGGCGGTTGAGGTGTTTTTCCGGATGTTGAGGACTGGTTTTTCTGTCTCGCCGTATGCGTTGATGAGAATGTTGAGTTGTTTAGTTGATTTAAAGAAGATTCAAGTTATAACGGACGTGTGTTTGGAAATAAGTAATGATAAAGATTTGTGTTCGAATGCTTACGGGCATGTTATGGGAGGTTTTCTTAAGAAGGATGAGGCGAGTTTGGGATTTGAGTTCCATAGAGCTGTTATTGAAAGATGTATTGTGCCTAATGTGGTTACTTGTAATAAGATCATGAAAGGTCTTTGCAATGATAAATGTTTAAACATTGCACGCAAGTTTTTATCTTTGATAATAGATGTAGGACCACGCCCCACAGTAGTAACATATAGTACATTAATCAAAGCATATTGCCAGGAATCGAAACTAGAAGAAGCATTCCAACTTTATGATCAGATGTTGGTAATGGGAATCATTCCTGATTTAGTTTTATACAGTATTTTGGTTGATGGTCTTTTTCGGGCAGGCAAGTTAGAAGAAGGGCATAAGGTAATTTTGGTTGCGTTAGATAAAGGCATCGTTTTAGATGTGGTGGTTCTTAGCTCCATGATAGATGCATATGTAAAAAAGGGAAATATTGATAATGGTTTTGAAGTTTATAAAAAGATGCTTAAGGGTGGGATCAAACCAAGCATAGTTACATATGGCATTCTTGTAAATGGATTGTGTCAAAACGGGTTGGTCCGTGAGGCTGCTGGCGTATTTGGTCAAGTTTTGAAACAGGGTCTTGAGCCATCTGTCTTACTTTATAGCAGTCTTATTGATGGCATGTGCAAATCTGGGAATTTGAGATATGGTTTTCGGTTGTATGATGAATTGGTAACTTATGGTTATACTCCAGATGCAACGGTATATAATGTGCTTATAAATGGTCTTACAAAACAAGGTATGGTTCGTGATGCCATTCGATTCTTTTATCAGTCTCTGAATAGTGATTTAAAACCTGGGGTCTTTGCTTACAACACTTTGATTGATGGTTTGTGTCAATTGAAGCAAATGAAGGATGCTGTGAAATTGTACATTAAAATGGGTACATATAAGCTAAAACCAAATATAGCTACTTACACGATTCTGATCAAAGCGAATATTGAGTCTGGAAGGCTTACAGAAGCTTTGATTTTGTTTTTTCAAGCCTTGAAGAGCGGTTTTTCTCCTGACCGCGTTACATATTGCACCCTTATTCACGGATTTTGTAAAGAAAACAATGTTAGCATCGGGTTATGGATTCTGGATTTAATGATTGGAAACAGGGTTGAACCTGATATCGACATTTATAACATCTTGATAAACGGGTTTTTTCAAAAGTGGTCAACGGGGAAAGGCAGTTGACCTTTTTAAGCATGTTCAGAAGTACGGACCTGAACCTGATATTGTGACATGCAACACAATGATAAGTGGTTACTGCTCTTTAAAAATGTTGAAAGACGCTTTTCAACTTTACAAAGAGATGAAACCTAATGCCATTACCTACACCATCTTGATTGATGCATATTGCAAAGAAGGTAAACTACAGGATGCAATGTTGATATTTTCGCATATGTTAAAAAGCGGTTTAGAACCTAATGTGGTTACCTACAGTGGTTTAATTGATGGTCATTTTAAAATGTTGAAAATGGAAACTGCTCTGGAATTGCATGAAAAGATGCTTAGGAATGACGTTTCTCCAAATATTGTGAGCTGCAGCATCTTGATTGATGGTCTCTGCAAACACGGATTGATGGAGGAAGCGTCAATGGTGTTTCATGGTGCTTTAGAAAGAAATCTGTTGCCAGATGTTATAACATATGGGATTATGATTCATGGTTATTGTAAGGTTGGAAGATTAGGTGATGCCACATCACTGTATAGACGTATGCGTAAAGAAGGTATTGTTCCTGATAGATTATTAGAAAGAATCGTCGAAGAGTATGGTCTTGCAGATGTTTAAGGTATTGCTGTTTTCTTACTGTAAAAATTTGAAAGGTATCATATACTGACACATTCTATACAATCACATTTTGCCATGAACAATATTGATTCATGTTTAACTTGGAGCAGCTTTTGGTAAGAGATGTTAATTTCAGTTCATTTGTGTGGATTTAAACTTTCAGGTGTCATGTAAAACAGGTTGGAGGTGTAAATATTCAAAAGTTGTCTAACCGGTTTTTGAAAACATTTGTGACTTGAAAGAAACCATCTTATTATTTTGCTAAAATTGCATTTGTGATCACATTAATACAAAGAAAAGGAAGATGGCTCAGGTCAGTCCATTTTGTGCCTTGAGAGACTTAGGTGTGCTCCCCTTGCATGGGGCGCGCCTTTGACGACATAGAAAAATATTTCGTCTGAAATGAATTAGCAATCGTGTACATCTTAACCTTATAGCCAGGGTCAAAGAGTCGACATTCCCAGTCTTAGGCAGACATTTTTTTGAACCTCAGGTTGAATTGGTTAGCCACTTTCTTTTACCAACATGAAAATAATAATCTTTAATACAGTACCAACACAAACCAAAATTTCTTGGAAACGTACACATAAGAACAAGTGAACTACATAAATGGACCATATTAAACATGTAAACCTGAGCAGTGAGGGTTGTCTAATTCTAATCCTCAGTGGTTAGCAAACATCCAAAGAATATACAAATCGGATGGGTAACCTGATGAACAAAATTCCTTATCAACATTTAGTGTGTGTGAAGCGGGTTACATGCAAAAACAGCATCATGACAAAGGAGCCAATATTCCTTGAATGGGATGGACATCCATGGCATGCTTGAAGGGAGACCCGCACCAGGAACAAATGGAAGGTTGTATAGTGGAGAAGGCAAACTGAAAAAGTAACTAACAGTCAGTTTGAAGTAATCAACTTAGAGGTGGCACCCATTTACTTATAAAAAGTAACTAGGTCAAAAGCCAACAAAAGTGTAACTTTGATGCATAAAACTTCCTAAAACATTTTATTTATAATGTAAGATTATCATTTAAGTACTGTAAACCACGTCTTCATATTTCTTGCACTATAAAACAATTTTATTTATTTTTTGACTGACTCACCTTCTTCCACTGAAAACTCTGTAAACCAGTGAGCTAATTGATGATCTTGGAACAGCAGATTGTAGGTATCTAAAGTCTGGTCCCACCAATTCGCCTGAGTAACAAAGTACATAATTAGATAGGGGATTTGAATCGAAATTCACTTATATTTCATCACATGTGGACCTATTGTATGCAAGGAGACATATGACACCATTTTACACTATGTTGCTACAGAGGAAATGCAGATTGCAAACATATGAAATAAACACACACACACAAAAAGGGTATACAAGACATTTAAACTTTGATAACTCAATCACTAAACTGAGCATGAGCATCTAACTATCATATCTCAAATCAAACATACACATTGCTAGTCTTCAAGCTGCTAAATATTATAAAACATAATTGTACTGAAAAGGACTCAAAGATGACATAGCTCGGATCTTACCTATATTATAGGTATAACTATGGAGACATGACACGAGGATATCTGATCTGCTAGCCCTTGAATCAGAGCTTTCTTGTACAACCTCCATGTCACGACTCTCAACAGGAAATATCTCAAACCAAATCCCACTAGGAAATCTGCTTGGTCTCAGCAACCAAAGCAAAATTTTGGTATAGGGCGTAGCGTGGATTACAGAAATAGCAACCTCAATAAGCATGCATATAAACCCAATGGTCATATTTATAATGGTAAAAGACATGTAAAAGGCTGAAGTAGTTGGTAGCAGAAGCAAAAGTGGAGTAAACAAGAGGGATCCAACAATATGTTGTTCCACGGTGTAATCATAGCTATCTAACCTCTCACGAAGAGGGTTCCATTTTTGACCCCTGTCATTTAAATTACAAAACAAATTAAAATGCTTAATTACCCAGATACAATTGTAGATTGCTTGATTCGAAAGTTTAAAACTTCCACTACCTGAAAAGACGCCACAACGCTGTTGTTGCTTGTATCTGTCTTGAATAAATGAGGGAAATTAACCAATGCAGAGTTGATACGTGTGTTGTTGAAATAGTAATCAAGTCAACTGTCAATGAAGCAGGGGTTGTGAACCCAAAAAGAACTCCAGATACAGCCAGACCTTTAATGAATAAAATAAAAAGAAAACGCATGGAGCCCCACAAGGTAGACCAAATTTGGATTGTATTAAGAGAAAATGTTCCAAGAACCCCAGCAAGCTCAGTGTTTTAACTTAAAACCAGCAGGGTTTCCCATTAATCTTGCACAACTTATTAACCACCAGTTGTTTGTAATATCACTAGTGATGGTCAAAATCAACGAACAAACAGAATCTGCATGAGTCAGCAATGCAAGACCAAATAGGTTCCCAAACAGCATGTCAATAACTATACGTAACCACATGGAATGTTTGCGTAATGAAGCTTTTTCTGCATACTCCACACATGATTCAGACCTTACAAAACAATTATATAAAATGAGCACATTAACCAAAGACCCGAAAACTATTTAAATCAGCTAATAACTATTTGCGCTTCAAGATTCAAAAACTTTATTACCTGGAATCATTGCTGTGAAGGGAGATTGGCCAGTACGAAATTTGACAACATCGAACACGAATGTTCTTCCAGGTGCGAATGAATAGATTTTCAATTGTAGCATATACGCAAGAATCTGATCCATAGCTTAATAGAAAATGAAGTAGCTGGAGAATTATGTATACGGATGTGGAAAGTGTAGCAAGACACACGGCAAAAAGTTGCCACATTATAGTGATGCACCTGAAATTCAGAACATCCATAACTAAGAAGGTAACAAGTGAATAAAAAGTAAATTAAAATGGATAACACACTGACACCAGAGTAAAGAGATTACATGTACACACAATGAAACCAAAGGGCACGTCTTTTAGGTGAAACTTGTTCTTCAAAGAATGAAGTGGCAGCAGCAGCACAATTGGTGGCAAGAATGACGGCATCCTATGCTCACAATCCCGAAAACACACAAAAAAATAAGGCAAAATGTGAAAGCATGTAGACAATACAGCATACGGATCAAATGTAATACTTACCAAGTCAAGAATAGGTTTCTTTTGGCTGAGGTTTTCCACCCATTTAGGTTTTTTAGAAATAGTTTTAGCATTTTCAGAATGTTGGGAACCTAAATAGAAATGATGACCACCATATCTAGGAGTTCCATAGATTACTATCTGATTCAAAAACAATAAATAGTAAATAAGATACCAGCACATTCTTGATAATAAGGTATGTGTAAAGTAATAGTTAATATGACCATATGCAGTTAAGGTTTTCACGACTTACATACGTGGAGATCAAGATTGTAAGAAACTTGCATATCCCAATGCATGTGATGTAATTTAGGAATCCATCCTAAATTTCGACTGACGTAGACATAAGAACCATATACAAGTTGGCCTGGGTTGCTTTGTGTACAAGTTTTATACTGTTCTAGGAACCCATCAACTTTACGGCATCCACAGATCCAGTGTCCACTTCTGTCTTTTATCATATTTTGCTCAGTGTGTGGAGCTGAATTACAAGGCGTTCCAGTGACGTGGCTAGATTCTTCTGCTGATTCCCTGTGTGGATGCAACTCGCCGTTGCTAGAAGAATCTACTGAGCAATAACCCAACAGAGAGAGCTCACTTCTGTTTTGTAAAGATGTTGGCATTCTTTTATGTGTCTTGCGAAGTATCCCCTGTACATGGTAAATAAATAATATTTATCCATCTCAAATTAGATCCAAATGATAATTAAAGCAGAGTAAATGAGTAATTTATTTTACGTCCAACTCTTAAGTTTATTATCAGTTTCACAGTGTACAATTTAAACATTAGATCACATACCAAGAAGTTGGAAACCTAATTGCTCTGGTAATAAAGTTGCATGTTACAAGAAGTCCATTCAAGAATTTGATAAAGTACGTATACGGGCCGCACATATCTCCATTTAATGTAGCTTCAGCTACACTTTTAGTAACTTGGTAACATTGACTTCGACTGTATTCATATGACGTAATGATATAACATTAAGTCATTAACGACTAGCGACATGTAAATAAAATAGTACTCTAGAAAATAGACAGTTATCCAACCAAAATTGTGTATAGTATATGTGTATAGTATTGTCCTATATTAGTCCCAAATGAACAAAACAAAAACTATATTCATTGCAGGACCCAACTGAAGAAGCAATTTTAGAATAAAAAAAGACCCGATTCCAACTCCAAGCAATCATAGTTATCAAAGGCGCTAGGTGCACTCAAGACGCATAGGCCTTGCTTGGGGTCTAGGTGCGAGGCGCAAAAAAAGCGACGGTATGAGATAAAAAAAGCGAACAAAGAAAATAAAGTAAAAATATATTAAAATAATACTATTTTTCATCTAGTTAGTATCAAAAGTTTTGAAATATTGATGTATTAGTGTGTAGAAGTAGTTTTCCTTGTATAAAAGTAGAAATTTGGCTAGAATCTAGTCATAAGTTAACGAAATTGGCTGGAAACTCCCCGGAATTCGGGAATCTAGCTGAAATCTGCGCCTAAACCATCACCTGAAGAATTAAAGCACAATTTCCTCGACTCAAAGCTCAAATGCATCGCCTCGCCTAAAAAGACGTTGGGCCGGCCATGCTCTAGTAGTACAGTTAAGTAATGCCATTCTCAATGCCAGTAAAGAGAATATCCCAAACTAAATAACTCACACCACAAGTGCATACATTATTATTATTATTATTTTATATAAATAAATAAATGTAACCCTAGCAGTTAAAAATACAACTCTCCAACATAATAATATGAAGAAAAAAAAAAGTGTTTGATACGATACCTCAAGATCAGATCCGATAGAAGAGAATACATCTTCCTCATCTATTGCAAAAGCAACCACAATTTCGAGAGGAGCAGAAGAAACGAACCAACCGAACAAGAAGGTGGAAGAGTGAGGTTGTGATGAGGAGGACAGATGACGTGGCCACCAAAGCCTGCACTTTCTATTCGTCATTTTCAAACCACCGGTGAATCAGACAACTCCGATGACCTCATCGTCATTCATACGGTGGCGGAGAGAAGGCGACGGAGGAGATGAGTTGCAGAGACTCGGTTGTTGGATATTGAGATCAATGGGCCGTAGTTCGTTAAGTCTATTAGTTTTAATGGGCCTAAAGCCTAAGCTAAGCTAAGCTAAGCTGGGGCTATGTGTGATTGTAGATTTCTATGGATGAAAAAATAAGACTAAACTAGGATTTTATTACCCCGTGCTTTGTGGCGGGAGCTCCTGTTGCGTTGAGGGTTTGGTAGACATTAAAGATTGCGCGTCACTGTGGGAGCTCCTGTTGCTTGGAGGGTTTCGTGAACATAAAAGATAATATTAAGTGATTGTTATTCTCACGTGGGCTTCAAAAAAATACTCGCGGCTAAAAGCTAAAAGTTTGGGGGTCAAAGTTTGAAATCCTAAAAGCTAAAAGTTTGGTGGTCAAAGTGGAAGAAATTAAAGTACGTAAGTAATAAAGTTAGCGGTCAAAATTTGGTGGTCAAATTGGGAAGAAAGTAAAGACATTGTAGAAGTGTCTTTACTTACAAGATTTGTCCTTTATTTATATATAAAATTGCACGGTGTGTTCTTTGTCTTTAAAAAGCACGCAACTTGTCATTAGTCAGGTATTTCTAAAATTAACGTGCTTGATGAACTATACCCAAAATACACATCTGTGTATGTGTTTGTTCATGATACATGTATGATTGAGGAGGAGTTAGGTTTGCTAGATTGGCATTGCAGCAGGCACTTGAGTTTTTTTTTTTTTTTTTTTTTTTTTTGGCCGGAGAATGCTTTGGTTGGGTTTGTTTCGTTTGAGACTCAAGTGCAGGTTCATGAGTTGGGGTGCTCGGATATGTCGAAGTTGTATGTGTTTCATAGGTCAAAGGAGATGAGTAAATATTAGGTTTTGGAGCCAATGAAGTTGTAGCCTAGTGGTTGCAATGGAGGTGGGAAGGTTTACCCACTTTGTGGGGTTCCTGCCCTGGGAGGTCTCAGGTTCGAATCCCACTCATAGTAGGGTTATTCTGAAATGAGGGGCTGGACCTTAGGGGGGGCCCGGGGACCGGACCTGAAGGGTGCGGGGCTTCGTTATGGGTGTGTACCGTTGGCCGTTCAAAAAAAAAAAAAATATTAGGTTTTGGAATAACTAGAATTAGGTGGAGGGTTTGGCGGTGGCCAGTCAGCGATTTCCAAATCCTGGGATCGATGGGTATTTGTGATAATGGCGATAGTGGAAAATTTTTATTATTTTATATTTATTTTAGGGGTTGTATCACTATTTCACATGACTATCCTAACGGACTAATAGTGTTATTTTAGACAAACTACATGGACAAAAATTATAGTTTACTCTATATGTTTAAGTCTTAGAAGTCACATACATGACAACAAATATGCTATACAACTTCATTTTATGACATATCCGAAATCATTATTTAAAATCTAGAAAATTGATTCATTGTCACCTCTCCTATATGTCCGTTAGGATAGTTATGTGAATCACACTCACATGACATATATATTAACTCTAAAGATCAAAACCCATTAGACGCAGCCCAATTTTAGGTTTGTGTACTGATAAACCACGACCCCTCTGTTCTTGGTTGGTGAGACTCGCACCATCTCCAGTTCCTACAACTGGTTGTACCTCATCTTGAGGGACATCAATATCCACACCAAATAACCTTAGCCTACGCACTGGCCGATGAATTACTGGCAATTCATTTACTTCAGCTTCATTCACTTGTTCTCCACCACTGCCTCCATCATGAACTGCAATGGATACAACATCATCCAGTGGGTTATTGGCTTCATTGGTTTCCTCTTCTCCAGGTTCCATGTTTTCATCGCCACCTGCATCTACCATTGCCGCCACTTGTTCATGGTCTTCACCTTCACTTGTTCTACCGTTTATAAACTCAGTCGTCGTATCAATAGCACAATGACTGCTGCCGCCTTCTACAATCCTTACAGTATCAACACTTTGCACTTGTTTTCCATATTCAACAATATCCACTGCATTGTTGCTGCAGTCATGCCCATCTTTGGGTGCTTTTTCTACCACCTCCTTTGTTCTATCTTCTTGTTTTCCGTCACCAACAGCACCAAGTGCACTATCGCCACAACCATCATGTTTTATCGCCTCCCTTGTTTCCTCTTCTTGTTTTCCATCACCCACGACACCACTCGCACAATAACCCTCACTTCCAGTGCTTCTACCACCACCTTCATGTTCCATGACCCCCTTTGTTTTGTCCGCTTGTTTTCTGTCACCCCCCAACACCAGATGCACCCGCGTTATGATCCACACTACCATGAGGCTCACTAACACTTCTGCACATCAACAAAATTATCAAAGTCTAGCTAAATTCTCTAGACTGTTAACCTTGAATTTGATTAAAAATGTAAAAACTCGGGAATGTAATAAAAGAAACCAAGGTGATGAATTAATTGCAAGAAAAATAAAATTGTAATTGCTATGAATTAAAATTATAAAAAAAAATACACACACATTCAAAAATAAAAATAAGAAAAATACTCACGTACATTCACACATTAGTACATTACACAAACCTTATAGATGAAGCAAGAGCATCATTTTCATGAGTTGTACAGGATGTCATAAAGGTGTCCGTTTTATTTTCGTCTTCGGGGTCTATAAGGTTAGAAGTAGAACAACTCCTCCCATCATCAGGATTTCGCAACTGACTCGGTTTCATGACATCATCGGAGCACAAAAATTGAGCCCTTTTCTTGAAAGGTAGCATCTTCGAAGAGCTTGTATAGAGACAAAGGTTGAAATGCACCTCTTCTTATGTGGAGGCATATGTGCTGCAAGTAACGCAAATATATATAGTTATAAATATTTTGTTTTCAAATAAATTTCAAAAATATTAGCTAGAATTCAAGGCGGGATTAATTATTTGTCTCTTTGTAATGAATTCTTAAAAAGGTAATGACAAAAAAAAAACCCAACCTTATGTAAATGCAAATCTTATTACACATCATCGAACAAATAAGATACGCTTGTCTTCGTCGTCATCATCATCATCATACTCAGTTAATTCCACCAATAGCAAAGCTAAGGTAGGGTCTAAGGAGGGTAAAATGTAGACAGCCTTACCTCTACCCCGTGAGAATAGAAAGGTTGCTTCCAGTGAGACTTAGTTATGCATGCATAAATCATTTTATTTTAAAGATAGCTAGTCATTAGAAGGTCATCAACAATAAGTGATTAAATGACTAAAGTATAATAATCATACATATTTACTAATAGAGCGAGATTACAGAATATGTCATGGGACTCTTGGGGTAGATTTGATTCTTATCGGATGGGGTAGTTTCTCTTGTATTGTTGTCAGTTTGGGGTTTCGTGTGTTGTGTTTTCTGTTCGGTTTCGTTTGCGGGATATGTTTCCGGATTGTTTTCGCTAGTTCCTTGCTAGCTTTTTAATAAAGTTTGTTTGGCCGTTCAAAAAAAAAAAATACATATTTACTAATTTAACTCTTAATAATACCCAGGTTGTTATTACTATCATCAAAATTTATTGAACCTACAGATTCAGTATCAATAAACTTAAAATAGCCAACTTCTTTTCGCAAACTACTCTCTCAACCTTAAGTTTACAACTATTATTCGCCTATAAGTAAAAGCCACGACTTGCCATTTTCGAATGAAAAATGTCAAGACGTCGTGTGATACCTTAATCAACTATGGCGTATGTATATATAAACTATCTTAATGTGTCCGTTGGCATGCATTTAGAACTATTTGAGTGGCGAAGGTTCAGTTATGTTATGTTTGGACGTATGGTTTGGTTCAGTTATGTTATATCATGCCTTGTTATATTTAGTGTCAAATTTAATGGTGAATCAGAGACTAAACCAAAATACTCAGATCTTTATTAGAAACTAACAAGAAACAAACTACTGATTACAAAGATATCCTCACTACAACTCTCAGACTCAAACCCTAGATCATCAACATGATGATCTGATACTATTACAACCAAGATCTATACAAAAGATTAATCAAAACTATGACTAAACCTAGATCTGAACAATATCTATGAATGACTGAGAGTATGAACACTATGAGAGAGATAAAGTATTCGAGAGATTAAACTGAACAATGACGACTATCGAAGCTATTTATAGATGACATAACGATCAGCCAAGAAACACACATTGAACGGTTAAGATGCGTTTGTGTTTCTTTAATGTGTGGCTCAGATCAAGTCTCCATGCAGCACACGGATTGCTGACATGGACTAAGTAATACGAACTGGGCCGGGTGATAAATGAAACACAGGCCCAGCCTTCTCAGCATGCTTAATTATTAGCCCACCAGAATGCTTCAAGTGATCCAACAAGCAACCTCCAGCTGATCCATGAATCCAATCCAATTAGCTCATTATCATCAATCATCATCAAACTCTATCAACTCTTGAAATATTATCTAAGTAACAAAATACAATAAAATACAATAAAAGTGGATTAGGACTTTACTGAATAACACTTTTCAACACCCCCCCTCACTTTTATTGCCCAAAACAATCTATCATATTAATCCAGCTGCAAACATTTTCATGTTGATTAACACCCAAACCTTTTGTGAAAATGTCTGCCAGTTGATTTTCAGACTTAATATGAACAGGTTTTATACTACCTTTCATAACTTTTTCTCTTAAGAAAAACAAATCTATTTCAAAATGTTTGGTTTTATCATAGAAAACCGGATTATTTGAGATAGATATCGCAGCAGAATTATCACAGAATAAAGTAACTGGTAAACTGACCTGGATATGAAGTTCACTAAGTAAATTTATCAACCATAATACCTCACATGTTGCAGTGCACATTGCTCGATATTCAGCTTCTGCTGTAGATCGAGATATAGTAGCCTGCTTTTTACTTTTCCAAGACACTAAAGACTTACCTAAGAATATACAGTATCCTGTCACTGACTTCCTAGACACAAGGCATTTAGCCCAATCAGAATCAGCATAAGCTGATAGATCGAACTCAGATTCAGGACATCTAATCACAGATATACCTTTACCAGGAGCTCCTTTCAAATATCTCAAAACTCTCATAGCCAGCCTAAAATGTGCTCTGGTTGGCTTATGCATATATTGACTCAATATATGTACAGAGTACGAGATATCTGGTCTTGTATGAGACAAGTAAATGAGCTTTCCTACAAGCCTTTGATATCCAGTAATATTGACAAGATTAACAGATTCTTTGGCAATTAAAGAAGTTACTAAGTAATTTGGGTCTATAGGACTATTAGCTGGTTTGCATCCAGTCATGCCATACTCAGCTAATAGTTCTAGACAATATTTTCGTTGAGTTAGGCAAATACCATTATTTGTATTCACAACCTCAATACCCAAAAAATACTTAAGACTTCCTAAATCTTTAATCATGAACTTGGTTTTTAAGAACTCTTTCACAAGTTTAATTTCAGTTTCATTATTACCAGTTATTATTATATCATCTACATACACCAGTAAGACTATGAACACAGACTTATTATTCTTAATAAACAAAGAATGATCACACTTACTCTGTTCAAAACCATTTTCAACCAGAACACCAACTAACTTCTCATTCCACATACGTGGGGCTTGTTTAAGCCCATATAGTGACTTTCTAAGCTTACACACCCTAGTATCATCTTTTTCAAAATAACCTTCAGGTAATGTCATGTAAACATCTTCACATAGATCACCATATAGAAAAGCATTATTTACATCAAGTTGGTATAAAGACCAATTATGTTGTATGGCAACAGACAAAACACATCTAACAGTTATCATTTTCACCACTGGTGAAAAGGTTTCATCATAGTCAATACCTTCTCTTTGACTATAACCTTTAGCCACTAATCTTGCCTTATACCTATCAATCTCTCCTGATGACTTATACTTTATTTTATACACCCATTTACACCCAATTGGTTTCCTGTCACTAGGCAAGTCAACCAATTCCCATGTATTATTTCTGTTCAAAGCTTCTATTTCATCATTCATAGCTATGATCCAATTAGGATCAGTGCAGGCTTGATAATAAAACTTTGGTTCAACAGATTTGTTTAACATAGATGTAAAACAAAGGTTTTCAGGACTGAGTTTTGAATAGTTAACAACACTTTCTAAACCATACTTGACCTTTCCCTCTATAACATATTCATCTAGTCTTTTAGGAAATACAGACTGTCTAGAGGACTTTCTAACACTAAGATTAGGTTCAGGTGTGACATTTCCCTCAGAAGTTTCAGTATCATCACCATCAAGACTATCACCCTCAGCCCTACCTGTTTTAAACCCTGAACTACTAGGTTGCTGAGTCTCAGCCTTACCAGTAGTAGATTCTGGATTTCCAACTGGTTGCTGAGACCCATGACCATCATGATTAGTTGATTCCTTATTTTTCAACTCATCATTGGGAACACCTAGACCATCTGAATGTTTGTCCTCAAAATTTTCATTTAAATCAAAAAAGTTTATATTATTAATTTCCTTATTCAAATTTGAGTCATATTCTGACAAATTTTTAGATTCCTTAAATGGAAACACAGTTTCATAAAATCTCACATCTCTTGAAAAAAGAATTTGTTTATTTTCTAAATTTAAAAGTTTGTAACCTTTTTTCTCATAGGAGTATCCTATTAAAACACATTTGTCAGCATGACTCTCAAACTTATCAGGATTATTTAAAACTGTACTGAAACACAAACATCCAAATACTCTAAGGTGATCTAGAGAGGGTCTAAATCCAAACAGAAGCTCATAAGGGGTCCTACCTTTTAACACAGAGGATGGTGTCCTGTTTATAAGATAAGCAGCTGTCAGAACACATTCTGACCAAAATCTTAAAGGTAAATTTGACTGAAACAATAAGGCTCTAGCAACATTTAGAAGATGTCTATGCTTCCTCTCAACAATCCCATTTTGTTGAGGGGTATATACACAGGTGGTTTGATGGGTTATTCCTTTTTCATTACAAAATTGTTTAAACATATGATTTATGAATTCTGTTCCATTATCAGACCTGAAAATCTTAACACTTTTTCCAAACTGATTTTTTAAACAGACATACAGATGTTTAACATTTTCAAAAACCTCATCTTTATGTTTCATAAGGTAAACCCATACACACCTTGTATAATCATCTACTATTGTTAGAAAAAACCTAAACCCTTCTCTACTTTTGACCTTATATGGTCCCCAGACATCTAAATGAATAATATCTCCAAGACTAACAGATTTATGTTCACTAAGTGGAAAAGGTTCTCTATGTTGCTTTGCTTTGTGACAAGTTTCACAAGGCAAGTGACTATCAAATGTGTTAATTTTAAGATCATTTTTAAGGACTTTTAACACAATGTCAGAGGGATGACCAAGTCTAGAATGCCACAAACTAGTAGCTTCTACATTATTACAGCATATACTAGTAAACACAGAAGACTCACCACAAAAATACAGGCCATCAAGTTGATTACCAGTCACCAGGGTTCTCTTTGTGAAAGAATCCTGAATGTAACAATTGGTTTCATCAAAGACAACAATCAACTTACTATCCTTGGCAAGTTTATGTACAGAAAGTAGATTTACAGCATAGTCAGGAACTACAAACACATCATAGAGAGTGACTTTATCATTTAATTTGATATCTCCAATTTTTGTGACTCTTGCACTAGTCCCATTAGGATGTTTAACAGTTATGTTATATTCTAAAACATCTATTAGATTTATCATATTCTTTTCACTCATGACCATGTGTTGATTAGCCCCTGAATCACATATCCACCCTAACAGTTTGTACCCTTCACTTATACTAGCAAATGAAAACACAGGTCTATAACTACCATAAGTAGCAGAAAAACACTTAGCATTCTTACCTGCAGAGTTGCAGGCAGAAGATGATTCCTCTGACTTCTTATTTAACAGATTAAGCAATTGGGAAATCTGTTCAGAAGTGAATACACTAGAAGAATCATTAGTGTCAACAGTAGAATTGTTTACACTGTTGTTACCAGCAGTCTTTTTGTTTTGACCAGGCCTAAATTTCATCCATGAAGGATAGCCCACTATTTCAAAACATTTATCTACTGTATGACCCACCTTATTACAATGAGTACATTTCAAATTCTGATTAGCAATTTTAGAATTTCTTTTCTTATTATCAACAGTCTGATTTGCTTTAGAAAAGAATCCTACATTTATACTATTGCTTTTAGACCCACTAGTCAAGTTAGAGTTTCTATGAGACTCTTCTCTTGACACAACTGAAAATGCTTCTTTAACAGATGGTAATGGTTCTCTAATCAAAAGATTTGACCTAACAGCCTGATATGCATCATCAAGACCCATTAAAAACTGCATAAGTTTTATCAGATGACTAAAATCATTAAACTGTTTAGCAGCATTACACACACAAGCAGGTAATTGCAGAATTTCATCTAACTGTTTCCACATTACATTTAATTTGTGATAGTAATCAGACACACTAGTTCCATTTTGAGAATAAGAGTTTATCTTTTGATATAACTCAAATACTACAGAACCATCTATCTTATTATAAGTTTCTTTTAAATCCTTCCACACTTCTGATGCAAGTTTAGAATACACTTGTCCTAAATACAGTTCTTCAGAAACAGAGTTTAAGATCCAAGTAAGAACTACAGAATTACATCTATCCCACTGTCTAGCTAGTATGGGATCATCATCAGATTTAACACATTCACCATTCACAAAACCCAGTTTGTTTTTAACCTGTAAAGCTAGTGTCATAGCATTAGACCACACATTGTAATTTTCTGTCCCTTTTAGTTTTACATTAACTATAGTGAGATTAGCAGAATCACTAGCATGTAGGTATAATGGATCACTAGCATCAAGCTTGTTTACTTGAGTTCTAACAACAAGATTGTTATTATTATCATTAGGATCAGGATCATTAACATTATTATTATCATCATCAGCCATGTTTCACTCAAGAATTAACAAGTCCAAGTAATAATAATCAAATAAGCCCTAACCACAACAACAATCAGTCAAGAACACAAACAAAACACAAACAGCTAACAGATTAAGAACACAACAAGACAGACACTGGCGAAGCCTCGTGGGTGTCCAGATCGTCGATTCGTCACTCAAGGTGTCGACGCAAGTCCTCACGAGGGAGCCCCTATGACCTAATCCCAACCTTAAAGCTAAACAGGGTCTCAAGCCCTGAATCTTTGACTCCTTAGGACAACTCTATTAAACAAAACGAAGAAAGGAAAGATCTCACCGAGTATCACCCAAGTTAGGGTTTCTCCAATAAAACTCGTAATACACAACCTTCACTTAGGGTTGTGTATCAGAGAGCAACAAGAAAATATGCTTCCAACCAGTTCTTGTTTCACCAAGCAAGATCCTGAAGAACACCTTTTCTTTATGATTACCAGTAATACCAGAGGAATACCACAAGAGCTTTAACCTAAAGCTCTGATACCATGTCAAATTTAATGGTGAATCAGAGACTAAACCAAAATACTCAGATCTTTATTAGAAACTAACAAGAAACAAACTACTGATTACAAAGATATCCTCACTACAACTCTCAGACTCAAACCCTAGATCATCAACATGATGATCTGATACTATTACAACCAAGATCTATACAAAAGATTAATCAAAACTATGACTAAACCTAGATCTGAACAATATCTATGAATGACTGAGAGTATGAACACTATGAGAGAGATAAAGTATTCGAGAGATTAAACTGAACAATGACGACTATCGAAGCTATTTATAGATGACATAACGATCAGCCAAGAAACACACATTGAACGGTTAAGATGCGTTTGTGTTTCTTTAATGTGTGGCTCAGATCAAGTCTCCATGCAGCACACGGATTGCTGACATGGACTAAGTAATACGAACTGGGCCGGGTGATAAATGAAACACAGGCCCAGCCTTCTCAGCATGCTTAATTATTAGCCCACCAGAATGCTTCAAGTGATCCAACAAGCAACCTCCAGCTGATCCATGAATCCAATCCAATTAGCTCATTATCATCAATCATCATCAAACTCTATCAACTCTTGAAATATTATCTAAGTAACAAAATACAATAAAATACAATAAAAGTGGATTAGGACTTTACTGAATAACACTTTTCAACATTTAGTTATGTTACACATTTGTTAAATCATTCTTTTATAGACTTGTTTATTCGTCTTAGGGGTTGTTTGGCAACCTCTGGCACAATAAGTGCTTAGCCATTAAGAGGTCTGATTGTATAAGAGGTTTGACTTAACTCGACATGACTAGGTGGTTGGTTGAGGAGGTGGTTTATGAGTGGTTGGCTAAGGGTTATGAACACAAGTGAATGGCTAAAGAGGTAAAATTTTCATTCAGCGTCATTTTGAAACTTAATGGGTAAGAGGCTTAGCGGTTAATTCAGATGTGTTGTGTGATCAGTTAAATAAACACACCTAATGATGATTAATTCAGATGTAGCCTTTTAACAAAGTAAACGAATATAAGGGGTTGTTTGATAACCTCTTATATTCGTATGATTTGTTTAAACATTTTTGAAAAAATAGGTAAATAATAGTTATACTCCAAAATGTTATGTGAACCAAACGGGTTCCTTATTGTTTTCATTGAATCTTTTTGTTTGATTTTGTGAACTTAGATATAATATTTTGGATTAATTAATTACCTTGAAATTTGTTTTGTTTTCCCAACATTAATGCAATGTTTTAAATCATTAGAACTTTCAAATCCTACATATTAAATTTAACAAAATCTTCTAAACAAAGCTATATAATATCGTTGATAAATGTTTTGCCTCAAAAGCTAAGTTAAGAATTAACTGATACCGATTTCAGAATTTAAGTTTTAAGTGTTTAATACCATTTATTTAAACCTTATTTTGTGGTTTTGAATTATGTATCACTCACTATCTTTTGTTTGTCATTCGAGTATTTTACTTAGTTGTATTGTTAATTATTTGACTGTAGTGAAATTCACTATTAGCTAGCCTTCTAATCACCAACGTTAATAATCACATAACATGTTAAAAAGAATAAATTAAATAAAGATTATAACAATACCATACTCATATTAAAATAATAAAATGCTTACTTTTATAGTGTAATTTTGTCTTTAAAAAATATTAATGTATGCAAAAAGTTATAATCATTTAAAAATCGTAAGAGTTGTTAGTTGAAAAATCAACAATAAGTTTTAAAAGTACCACTGAATCAATTGGACTTCCAACTGAAAGAGCACCAATACTAATACGAATTTAGAACTGAAAACACAAAACCACTATTTAATCAGAAACTTCTTCAAAAAGTACGTAGAGATAGTTTTAGTCAATGGTGTTTGTTCACTACACGAAGAATTCTACAAGGTACGTTGCGATTGCATTATACTTAATGTAATGTCTCTACTAATATCCATCTCTCATCAACATTTGATAATCACACATATGTAATTCAACAGATAAGTTATTCCAAATAGTATCCTCTCTCCCAAGTCTTAGAGTCCACCTCAATAGTTGCAGCTTCCAGGTCGGCTTGCATAATCAATCCATGGTTTTACGAAGCTAGCAATCATTTTTAAGTCTCTTATAGCATAAAGGCGAGGAAACTCAAGCATTAGGCCCCCTAATCACCACACTGTACATATTTCCAAAAACATCATTGTGATCCAGAAACCGCCTTCCTGCAAAAGAACTTAATTACAAAGGAAGTCCTAATAGCGTTACTTTTACGATCTGAGTGCACCCAATATTGTCTTCAAGAACTTGATCCAAGCCACCTTATTCACTAATTTTATCATTTGAACCCATAATTAATGTTATTTGAATCAAAACGCGACTATCATTTGGCAAAAGAAAAAGAAAAGTTAGGTTAGAAGCATACAAGTTACAACCTATGCAACATTGCAACTGATGTCTACCCCTTTTTAAAGGAATGCTAACAATTTGCGGCGAACTGAAGCAATATGTTAACCTCTTTAGATGTTTCTTAAAAAGTTTGTTTCTAGCTGATTCTTACTAACGTAAGTTTTGTATTTCCAAATTTCCTACACAGCTTTGTGAATCACGTGAAATTCACTTTTATTTATTAAAGTATTTCGGGTTACATGATCTTAATAAGATAATTAACAAAGTTCAACAAAAAAACAAGAGTGTGTTAAAATGTTATTCTAAACAAACCAAAAACTTCCCTTTAATAGATAGGTAACCATCAAAGCTTATAAGTTGACAAATCACAAATTCACAACTCATGAAAGAGTTATTAGGTGTTTCAGCACTAACTTCGTATGTAGGAAAAACCATCGGCAGTAACTCCTTCGTGATTAACTTGATAATGCTAATGATTGACCGTTCATTAGCAACTTAGTTACTACTAATCACCCAAATTAATGCATACTATTGCTCGAAGTAGTTGCTACTGCTTTGCGATTTCTAATGATGTACTAATTGACCAAGTTCTTGTAATGACTAGTTACCACTATTAATCAGATTTCACCATTGATGAGTAGGATGAGCAAATGGTACCGGCTACCCTAACCAAATCGGTTCCTTACCAGTACCGGTACCAAATATATCGTACTGACCCATATTTTGTGATTTTTGGGATCCATACTTTCGATACCGGTATAGTACCGAGCTCATTCCTATCAACAAGCTCTATGCAACTTTACATCAATAAAGCAATTTCAAAGCAACTGACAACAATTTTCCCACATAGGGTATGTTTGGCAAGGAGCTTTTAAGAGTTTTTATGAGCTTCAAATTTCAAGTTTTTAAGAAAAATCTCCTACTTAATAAAAAACCTTATTTGGTTGAAGGAGCTTGAAGCTTTTATGTTAGAGAAAAAACTTTATATTGAAAAGATACTAGTACTAGCGTTTAAGAAAAAAGCTCATACTAGCTATAAGCTTTTAATAAGTAAATAACATAAATACCCATTCTATCATAAAATAAAAATAAAAACTTTCCTTACAAGCTTCTAATTATGCCTATTTTGGTCATTTTATACTTTTTATTAAAAGCTCCAGCTACTCTGCCAAACACAAAATATATTTAAAAGCTACAGCTACCAGCTACAGCTACCACCCACTAGTCACCAGTTATTTTTGCCTAACATAGCCATAGTGATGGAAAAAACTTCAACCATGAGACCACTTGTTGATTCCATAGGTCACAGTCCTAAAACCCCTGCCCTTGAAACTTTAGTGCTTTTAAAATTTTGTTTTAGATATTAGTTGTTTTTTAATGGAACATTGGTGATAGTGACCCAAAAGTAAAAGAAAATGTATCAACAACCACTATGTAAAACTAAAGAACAATTAAACAGTAAGCAAGCAAAATGGTTTTATGTCTTTGATCAAATTACGTACCCGTGAATCCATTGTTCAAAGAAATTAGATTTGGAATTGAAATTTATGACAAAGATATAGAATTTAAAGGAACTGAAGTCTGAAATATTTAAAAGGAATTGGAACCCCCCCAACCACACACGTACAAATTCACATCTTTGTCCCCAATACGTCGAGTGTCACCACCGACACTAGTAACAGCAACCACCATTGTCTTTGCATGCGGTAAGAGCACCACCATCGACATGGTGAAATGTAGACAGCAGAACAGGGCAGGCTTGCTGGTGGTTGCGTGTTCTATGAGCTACACAAGTCATAAAAATGTACGGGTGTGTGTTCTATGAGCTACACAAGCCATAACAATATAAGTCTACCAAAAGCCATTCAAGGCTGATGGTTCCATTCTAAACAGAAATTCAAATGCACATAAGAGTACAACATGATTAGCTGTTTGATAATTGGCATTCTAAATATGTGGTAATAACATTAACAGAAAAAAAAAACACTCTATGGTTTGTGTTACAAATTCACAGTGGTAGAATAATATATGCACCTTGTCGGTTGCAGGGCTTATTGTGGAAATGCCAAAACCAGGAACCTTGGCTTCACAATTCTCATCTTACAAAGGGTTATGAAGATATTATAATCCACAGGCAGCCCAAATGCACATCTCGAAACGCTGAGCGCATGTGACACGACTGCAACACAAAGCTTTGCTTGCATCCGTCTCAATTGAGCACAACATACCAAGATATGCATTGGTGCTGCCCGAGGATCACAATACCTTCACATCCCTTTGACTTGATATTATTTGTAAGACGGGAACTGAGAAGCCAAAGTATCTGATTTTAGCATATCCAAAATAACCCCCACACACCACACGTTCAACGATTTTTTTTGCTCAAGTATCAGTCACCATTGTTAACCAAGTATCGCAACATCGCGTGCAAGTACAATCGCGATAGAGCACTTCCTGAGCTTAAACATCTTAGTAAAGACTAAAGAGTAATCCTCTTGTTTTCCTTCATCTTCTTGCATTATAACAAACTCCAAGTAGAAGCTAATGATATTGTTCAGATTTCCACAACCGATTCGTGTCATCAAGGTCATGATTCTTGCATGTTATTCTGTAAAAACCAAATATTTAAGTTGGTAATATAAAAGTGCATTAAAATGTCTCAAATTTAGTAAAAAAATGATAACAAATCCTCAATAACAAACTAGATCTGAAGTTTGAATTCCAAGCTAAAAACTAGATCTGAAGTTTGTTGCTCGCTTACCCGTTATCCAGATGTAACTTCGTTTTTATTAAAAAAAAAAAAAGACTTAGTATACTAAAAAAAAATTTTAACAACGGATCTAACATATGCAATTGACGTAAACAGAAACACAAATTGATCGGATTTGACTTAATATTTATGGACAGAAACTAGGTCTTAAAGTGGTGATCTGAAAGATATGAAACTAAAAGAAGTTGTAGTGAATATGACAATAAAGATTAGATAACATACATACCAACCAGTACAGATTACATTGACTCTTGCTGCAATTGGGGGTATCGATGAGCCCTTTAGTAGAGAGCTTGATTGAAGGATAAATTAGGGGTGCTGAGTCGTTGTATACATTGTCAACCATTTGCAAATATGGGCCATCGACTTTTACAACTTAGTCCTTGTCGATAAATGTGTTTGCAACTTGGTACTTGTTGGTAGGGATTGAAAAATATTCATCTGGTTTTAGGAGTACTGATAAATAATTTCATTTAACGACTACTCGGAAATAAGAATACTCTCACTCTTGAAATTCTCACTTTTAATTTTCTAATTGGCGTCGGTATTTATCAAATTTCCAATTCGCATCTTCTTCCTCCTCCCTTGTGCTCCTTGCGTATTCCAATTTCAAATGTCAACATGATCAATCATCACATGCGCATTACACCCATATCATTCACTACCTCATAACTTTTTTGCCAAACAAATTATTAAAGGTTTTTATAAGATAGATACAATGATAAAGTTTTATAACTGGCAATCAATCTCAATATTAATTAAATAATATATTATAAGGGTGACCAAAACGCCGCAGATAAGAAAAGACACAAAAGATATAAAGCAATAAATCCCCTGGTTTAAGGAAGAATTGGATGTGGACAAAGGATTCATCTTTCAAAAACATGTCCGAAAGGACGTTCATTCAACGACATTAGTGGTCTAGGCTATTAGATGGGATAGGGAGGCAAAATCAGTAATCCTTTGTCCAATATCCTCTTAGATTGTTGAATAAAGGCAGGGAAAAAGCTTTCATTAGATCCAGCAATCGGTAGTAGCTTTGTTTTGGTTGTTCTAGAGACTAGAGTCATTAGTTTTAATTGGTGATGTTGAATCAGTGAGATTCGGATGAACTATTTAATTCTTTTGTTTCGCTTTTATGCTTGGTTTTTTTATTCAGAAGGAATAATAATAATAATTCAAAGACTTTAATGTTATAAATAACATTTTTAACGATCCAACCAAATTCAATCATAACTTAATTGTTCTTAAAGTTTGGAACCAAAATGTCAACAATTAAAATACAGGACTATGTCTCTAGTTTAAATTGTCAATAACACCCTATAATTATCCATTTCAAAAGTAGCAACTAGCAAGTACCAATGGTCCATAATAGGGTGTTAAGGGCTCCTTGCTAGAGCCTCACTTAGAGTTTTGATCGGATGATGCGAAATATCAATGATGTCCTTTTGCTCACGAAATTGCAAATCGCTAAAGTTTTGTCTCCATATTAGGATGAGCTCGAGACGGTATTGGTACCAGTTGATACGATCCCGAAAATACCGATCCTAAAAACTCCCAAAACCCAATACTGATATCGAAAACATATGGTATGGTACGGTATCATTATTTTACCTTAAAATACCGATACCATACCGATATCAAAACCGAAAACCTTAAAATATGAGTACCGATACCGAGCATCCTCAGTTTGGTACGGGATCGGCATCGGTATCGGTATCGGTATCGGTATCGGTATCGATTTGGTATTCGGTGCAAGAGAAAGTATAGGATACAAAGTATCCTTAACCTACAAAGTATAAGAAGTCACCACATCTTGACATGTGTAAACCCTAGTTAACTCTAACTAACCCAATCTTGGTTGATTTAAAAGGGGTAAAAGGTAATGTTCCTTCAAATCATTCATCGTTCATTAACCTCCACCACCACCACCACCATCATCACCACCACCACCACCACCATCACCACTACCACCACCACCAACACCACCACCACTCTTTCTCTAGATCTCACTCTCTCTCTCTCTAAACCTGCCTCCCTCTCTCTCTACCTCACGCTCTCTCTCAGCTCCCTCTGGTAACAGCAGCGGCCGGCCACCACCCACCTTATGGTGGTGGCGGCGCATGGTTTTATGGCCCAGAAGGGCTGTGTTGGTGGCGGCGCAGCCTTATGACTCCGAGAACATCAACAATAAGCAGCAACAGTGGCGTAACAAGCAGAATCGAGTCCAGGTTGGGGTTCTCGGTCAGATGATTCCAGATCTCAGGTTTCTGGTGGATGATTGAAGACGGGATTGTGATGGTTCTCAGGCTAGGGTAAGGTCTCGTTGTTGATGATGGTGCACGTGGTTGGTACCTGGTTCAATGGGTGGTTTCAGGGGTAGGTCTGGTGGAGAACCCGGGTGGTGGTGGTATCGGGTGGCTCTAGACGATGGTGGCTGTAGGTGGGTGGAGGTGATGGTATGGTTCATGAAGATGAAGGTGGTGGTGCCTGGTTGTGGTCAGGTGAGTTTTATTTATACTAAAAGCGTTTTACAAAACCAAGTGCGTTTTACAAAAACAAAGTGCGTTTTACAAAAACCAAGTGCGTTTTACAAAAAACCAAGTGCGTTTTACAAAAACCAAGTGCGTTTTACAAAAACCAAGTGCGTTTTACAAAAACCAAGTGCGTTTTACAAAAAACCAAGTGCGTTTTGTAAAAAACCAGTTTAAATAGTGTTCAAAAAACCAAATGCGTTTTATAAAAAAACCAAATGCGTTTTATGTTTTTCTGATCTTCATCGTCTGAAACTTTTTTGAAAGCCATTTTTTTCTTTAATTCTTCTTCTATTATCAACATCGTTCGTTTCTGTGAATAATACATGCGTTGATAGTGATTTTTGAATATGATTCGACTAATTTTATCTATTGACTTATCATACTCTGTTTTTTTTTTCTATTTTTGCAAATACGTTTTGATTTTGTTTGTAATCGAATTGTTTAATCATTCTGAACGTTTAATCGAGTTGAAAACGATGAAAAATCAGGTTCAATCGTTGAAAATTTTTGCATCGATTATGTATGTTGTTATGATTTCACAGATGTTTAAACGTGTTTTTTCCAATTTACCCCTGGTTAGATTAACCCAAATATGATTAGGATTGTTAATTAACATCTTGCCACCACCTAAATCTAATGGCTGAGAATGCTTCTTACACTTTGTATGTTAAGAAACTTTGTACGTTAGTCTCTCTCTTCGGTGCAATATGCCCATCCCTACTCACACAACAACCATCGCTACTCCACCTCTTTGACATATTCAAATCTCATTTTCAGTTTATTTGGCAGATTCCAATTCCTCAAAAAAGTTATGTGATTTGAATGGGGCAAGTCTTTATTTTCACCGTGTTGCATGATGAGAGAGCATATCGTTAGTTCGCAAATTTAAGCGAGGAGACGTGCAAGCCAAAGTTTTATTTACAATATTATTAGTACTCATGCCAAACATGCCAAAGTTTCATTTACAATTTTGTTGGTACTCCTGCCAAACATCCATAACGTTCTTTTTTGCTCCTATTAAAAATATGTCATCCCCTAAAAATTAAACTTTTATTACTTTTTTTTTTTTGGAGAGTAGTGTTTCAGCGGTAAATCCCGTATTGCAAAGCGACCACTGCCCAGGATCGAATCCCATAAGAACCACACGGGTTTCTCCTTTCAAACCCAATGGTTATTTTTTTGGTGGAACGTGGGAATCGAACCTGAGACCAAACCCGGGCAGGAACCCTCTAAGGAGGTAAACCTTCCCACCTCAAACCAGCTGGGCTGGAGATCATTGGCAAACTTTTATTACTTAAGTAATCTAAAATATGAGGTCACTATTTTTATCAACATAAATATTTATAGACAACCAGGCACCAGCACCAACTTATCCAAATCTAAATCCTATATTCTATTTGAAAAAGTTTATGAACTTTTAAAGAAAACCAATCCACCCAAATTTATCGCTACCCATCCATCATGTCTTAACATCCCCCAACTTCAAAGACACCAAGATTCTGGTCAACAATGACATAAAACCTTCACACCTACCTTTCTAAAAATATCATATCTTGCCATTGGATTCCTCGGAGCTTTCAATATTTCATCCCTAAACATCAAAGTTTTAAACTTTTGCCATTTACAACTTTAAAGATTTACAATATTATCACACTGTGATTTCAAATCTTTCACAAGCTTCAGTGTAACATTCTAAAGATTATTTTTTTATAACTTTTTTTGTTTTGTTTTATGGTCTGTAAGTAGAGTTTTCTTTACTGGTTGATGGGGTTATGGTGATGCACTGCAATCATCAATCAAAAAGTTTAAAACCCATTTCATAGATTTGTCAAGAAATCTAGAAGAGACCTGTAGTTAGATCCCAAGATCCAATTTTTATAAACGTTGACTTTGACTTTTGTGGTTTCTTGAAAGGTTATTAAAGCTTTTTAAGAAATGTTAACATCTAAAGATTAAATCTTGGAATACCCATTTGAGAAAAAAAAAACACTTTGCTTGTTGTGAAAAAAAACTTATTATTTTGATGGTGGAAGAAGGAAAAGACCATGACAGGGGAGAGCTTGTTGAAGAACAAGAAGAAGATGATGAAAATGGAGGTACAAAAAGAGGGGTTATGGTGGGGTGTGATATTATGGCTCCAGTTGATTGGTTTAGTATGTTATCAAGGAAAACACATTGGAGTTTTGTTGTAGGTGTTGTGGTTGTTTATGGTATTAATCAAGGTTTTGGTGGAGCTCTTGCTAGGGTGGGCACAGAGTATTATATGAAAGATGTGCAGAAAGTACAACCATCTGCAGCACAAGCTTATTTAGGGATTACTAATATTCCATGGATTATTAAGCCTGTATGGGGTCTGCTTACTGATGTTGTTCCTATTTTGGGATATCGAAGAAGGCCGTATTTTGTTCTTGCTGGTAATTATGTAAAAATATTATCTTTGATTACTTTTGCAATAGTGGATTAAGTGTAGCTAGATTAGAAATGCCTCATTTGAATCCTTGAACTTTAAGCTAGACTTAACTGCCTGCCTGCCTATTGTTCTCAAGCAAGTATATATTACTGATTTTATTTCACAAGTCAAACTTCATAGTTTTATTGAAGGGTTGCAGCATTTTGACCGAAAAAAAAAACATAAGTAGGAGGAAATAGAAGAGGATTTAGGTGGCGGTGATTTGTGAGTAATATTGCCTCATGGCTCGTGGATATATATTACAATCGCGTGTCCATGGTTCACGGTTAGTGAGTGTTGAGGAGTTTTATAGTTTTAGGGTAATGATAATCAAATAGTCTGGATGTGTTTCCTATATCATGTATGGAGATAATTTTCCAGAAGTAGTATTTCAACCCTCTAGTGCCTTAGTTACATGAAATCAACTTTCGGATAATACAGTTATACAGGAAACCGACACTTAAGTTTAAGACAATAACTTAAGTATAACTAACAGAGATATTGTAAGAAAATTGCAAGTTCTGATTGATGTATAGGAGATCTTTTGTATATTGTTTCATAGACCAAGGAACAATAATTATATATGAAAAGCGTGCGCCTCAGGGGCTTTTTTGGGCAAAAAATTGCGCTTTTCGCACAATGTGCGCCTAGGGTTACATAAGGCGCCAGGATCTGCGCCTAGGTGCGCTTCGCGCTTAGAGCGCGCTTTTTAAAACGTAGAGAAAAACATGAGTACATTATTCTCCCACAGTTGTTGGAAGTAGTAAAAAGATTGTGGTGAATGTAAATGCAAAACAAATTTTATTTTGTGAATACTACGTTCAACGATAGAAGCCAGGGCATTAAGTATTTTGAACCTCTATAAAATACGAGTCACATAAGTACTGATATAAATATTGCAATTTTTTCCAGGTATCATAGGAATTCTTTCTATGTTTTTCTTGTCATTCCATGAGAAACTGCATATTGTGCTAGCACTGCTGGCTTTAACCGCTGGGAGTGCTGGTGTTGCAATAGCAGATGTAACGGTAGATGCGTGCGTAGCGCAACACAGTGGAATTCATTCTTCACTTGCTCCAGACATGCAGAGCTTATGCGCCCTCAGTTCTTCCATTGGAGCCCTGATCGGATTTTCTTTAAGTGGCATATTTGTACACTTAATCGGCCCCAAGGTCTTTTTTTGTTTCTTGATCCTCAAATCACACAGATGTTCTTTTGATGAAAATTATCCGTGTTAAATTTACTTACTTTTCCTCGATCATTATTCTCTTATGTGGTTAGATTTTTTTTTTTCTAATAAACTGTCTTTTGTTTAAAAGGGAGTTTATGGCTTGCTAAGTATACCGTACGCACTCGTGTTAATAATTGGCCTTGTGCTCAAGGAACCCTACTCACCGAGCTTTGCTTATAGACAGGTACATACAGCTAGCCTATTTATTAAACTATTGATTCTGCAATGTATTTGTAATATTTGGGAAGATTTTATGCTTTGTGTATGTAATAGTTATAGAAAACATACTTGTTTGGATATCAGATAAGTGAGAAATTTGCTGCCGCTGCCACAGCTATGTGGACTACTTTGAAATCTGAAGATGTATGGAGACCATGTTTGTATATGTATCTATCATTCGCTTTGAGCTTGAATATATATGATGGGTTGTTCTACTGGGAAACCGATTCAAAAGCGGGCCCATCTTTCTCCCAGGCATTTTTCTATCCTCTTTAGATGTTCAATAGTGACACACATATAGATATGGCAAAACGGTCGGTCAGGCGGGTTGAGTAATGGGTCAAATACTCAAATGAGTAATTTTTTTAGTGCTAGTCGAAATTGGTTGGGTTGACCCACAGCCATTTTTTATGCATTTATTTTTTTTTTTTTATATAAAAACTAAATTTTACAAGATTAATCATCATCAAATGAAGTGCTTTAAGAGGATCTATATATTTAAAAATACACTTTTGGTAAATTTTTATAGATTAATTATATTTACTAATGATAATTAATACTTAATGTCATGTATGCAGGAGACCATTGGTTTTGTATTATCGATTGGCTCGATTGGATCCCTTTTAGGCGCAATACTATATCAATACACCTTAAAGACCTATCCTTTTCGAGCTCTACTATTTTGGACACAACTATTTTTCGGCTTATCAGGAATGTTGGATCTTGTCTTCATATTAAGACTCAACCTTAAACTAGGAATACCCGATTATTTCTTCGCAGTTATTGATGAAAGCGTCTTTCAAATGGTGGGACGTTTGAAATGGATGCCACTTCTCGTCTTATCTTCACAGCTTTGTCCACCTGGCATCGAAGGCACATTTTTTGCTTTGCTGATGTCAATCGACAATTTCGGCCTCATGTCATCTACTTGGTTAGGTGGCTTACTTCTACATGTCCTACGTGTCACAAGGACACAGTTTGACAACTTGTGGCTAGCCATTTTGATACGCAACATATTGAGAATCGTTCCTCTTTGTTTTCTGTTTTTGGTGCCTAAAGGTGGTTCTGATTCATCGGGTTTTTCTCGTTTAGAAGTGCTGCAAGTTGTAGAAGATGGTGAAAATGATATAGAAGTATTTACTGTATCAGAAGACAGTGAAATGTCAAAAGCTGAGGAGGTGGAACTTACACCACTTGTTAGTAGTTAGAAGAATTGATGCATAACTATTTATGAAGCTGCATTTGATTGGAGAGACGAAGCATAGACATGTTTCAGACAACTTTTGTTGTGAAACTTGTGGAGGTTTTTTGTTTCTGGTATACGTTATTCATGTGTAAGTGAAAAACATTTGTTGGATGTTTAGTTTATACTTAAAATACGCGTCTATTCTTTACATTTTTCATTTTTTGTAAAAACGCCTCAAGTTATAAGTTGGATAACAGTCAAAATAGGTATCTTTTAGGGCAAGTTGACAGTCAAATTGATTTTCGTTTTTTTTTTTTGGTGTACCTCTAGCTTCTTGCTAGTTTGTTGGTGGAATATAAGTTTTCTTCTCCGTTAAAAAAAAAAAAAAAAAGTTGAAATAGGATATAACATGTTAAATTGCTTCACGGACGTGTTACTTTGACTTGTTGTATAAGTAGTTAATGTTTTAGTCTTGATTACAAAAATAATTTAGAGGATAAATGTTTTGAAGGAATCATACTCGTCGTTTTTACCAGACTGAAAAACACGAAACCTCAAACTCCTAGAACGTGTATTTGGGTATGGTATTAGTTTTTTTTTTTTGTTGGGGGGGGGGGTGGTGGTTGGGGGGTGGGTAACGTCCCCGGCCATCTAAGCTAGGTGGCGCCTCAAACACCGCCCCATCCCTGTTAAAGGGGGCGTTAACGAGTCATTCCACCAAGCCCTTAAATGGCACTACCATGGTTTCATGGCACTACGCCTTTACCAAGGATTGAACTTGAACCCCTTCTCTAAAAAGCATACGCATCTACCAAGTAGACTAGCTCACATTGACAACCGACTGGTTATTACAATTCTATAAAGTTACCGAATAATAAAATGAATAAAAAGATTGAAAAATCTTAATCTTAATAAGTTTATACAAAAAAAAAAAAAAAAAAAAAAACACACACACACAATAATAATTCCATAAATAATGGAAAGACACGTTCGTTTAAGTCAAAGTAAAAAGCTATATTTAAGTGAAGGGTTTGTGGCCATAAACTAACACCAACCCTAAACCCCAACTCCGCCTCTCCCTCCTAAAATTACAATTTGGCCTCCTCCTTCACTTCAAACCCTAATTTCAGCAGCTTCCGTATCCATCAGGTAATCAATCCTACAATGTTACTCTTTTCCTCTCTCTTTTTTTATATATAACTATAATCATCATTAATCCTGCAACTTTATTAATCGTATACCTCCTGTTTGTATCGTTCTGTATAAATGTCATCGAACTAGGTTGATAACAACACCGTTTGTTGAATCTTTTAAGTATTTGCTGTCATAGACTAGCTGGAATATGTTAGTATTTCTCATGTTCTTAAGTAGACTTAAGATTTAAGTTTAAAACTGTTAATGCCTTAAAGATTTGGTGGATATCTCTAATTGTAATAAAAGAATCAGCATGCTGCATGGATGTTTTAACAAATAATCAATATTTTTGATAAATTTCCGATCATTGGATTCTGTTATGTTTTTTTTTTTTTTTTTTTTTTTTTGTAAACATGTATGATTTGTATCTTTGGATTCTTATTTTTTTGTTCATGCTTGTTGCGGTGTAGTTCGGAGCTGTGGATGTTTGATTTGCTGTAACCATGACAGCCAAAGCAAGCATTCTTCGAATCACTTACTCGAATGAGCTTTTAGATGGAGGAGAAATCCATGTTTCGTCGAACTGTCTTCCTGTAAAAGCTTCGCGCTTTGAACCCGCTGGTCATTCTTTTCATGACGTGGCACTTAAACTTTGTGGGTTTTTTATGGATGAAAAGAAAGAGGTAGAAGACAATGACGAAAGTGTTCGCAAAGAAAAAGAACAGGAGTATATGCAATCATCTGATTCATATAGCAGCAGCGGCAAAGGGAAAAAGAAGTCTGGTGATGGAGCTAACCAACAAGATCATTATGCCTTGTTGGGTTTGGGTCATTTAAGGTATTTAGCGACTGATGATCAGATTAGAAAAAGCTACCGTGAAGTGGCTTTGAAGCATCATCCGGACAAGCAGGCTGCTCTTCTTCTTTTAGAAGAAACTGAAGCTGCTAAGCAAACAAAGAAAGATGAAATCGAGAACCGTTTTAAGGCGATTCAAGAAGCGTATGAGATTTTAATTGATCCTGTGAAAAGAAGGGTTTTTGATTCCACAGATGAGTTTGATGATGAAGTTCCAACTGATTGTGGCCCACAAGATTTCTTTAAGGTGTTTGGGCCTGCTTTTTTGAGAAATGGACGGTGGTCCGTTACTCAACCGACACCTTTATTTGGTGATGAAAATACCCCACTTGATGATGTCGATCGGTTTTATGATTTTTGGTATGGGTTTAAAAGTTGGAGAGAGTTCCCACATGCTGATGAATATGATCTTGAGGATGCTGAGTCACGCGAGGAGAAAAGGTGGATGGAAAGACAGAATGCAAAGCTTTCCGAGAAAGCTAAAAAAGAAGAATATTCAAGGATAAGATCTCTTGTTGACAATGCTTATAAAAGAGACCCTAGAGTTTTGAAAAGAAAAGAACTGTTAAAAGCTGAAAAACAGAAGAAAAAAGAAGCCAAGTATATGGTGAAGAAACTTCAAGAGGAAGAAGCTGCTAGAGTTGCGGAAGAAGAGAGGCGTAAGAAAGAAGAAGCTGATAAACAAGCTGCAGAGGCTGCTGCACAGCAGAAGAAAATAAAAGAAAAAGAAAAGAAATTATTACGTAAAGAACGAACCCGTCTTCGTACTGTATCAACAAATGTGGTGACGCAGCATCTGCTTAATCTTACCCAAGATGATGTCGAAAATCTTTGCATGTCTTTAGACATTCTAAATTTAAAAAGCTTATGTGATGACATGGAAACACAAGAAGAATGCATGCAAGCTGAACTTCTTAAGAAGGCACTTGATGACTTGGATCCTTCTGAAAAGGATAACACTCCAGTTTCTAGTCAACGAAACGGGTCTGCAAAAGTCAATGGAAATGTTCCCAAACAGAAAAAGGAGAAACCGTGGGATAAGGAAGAGATTGAGCTTTTAAGAAAAGGAATTCAGAAGTACCCTAAAGGAACTGCTAGAAGGTGGGAAGTCATATCTGAGTACATTGGGACTCATCGCCAGGTGGACGAGATTCTTAAAGCAACAAAAACCGTTCTTCTTCAAAAACCCGATCCTACAAAAGCCTTTGATACATTTCTTGAGAAAAAGAAACCAACACAGCCGATTGCATCTCCTCCCACAACTCAGGAAGAAAGCAAGACTGAGGAGGTTAACCAAAATAAAGATGAAGTTGTAGAAAATGGTACGAATTTGGATCAAGATGAATGGTCTGTTGGTCAAGTAACAGCACTGATTCAAGCGCTGAAAACATTCCCCAAGGAAGCTAACCAGAGGTGGGAACGGGTCGCGGCTGCTGTTCCAGGGAAAAACGGTTAACCAGTGCAAAAAACAGTTTACTTTGCTCAAGGACAAATTTAAAACCAAGAAAAAGTAATTCTCTGAATCTCCAGGCTCTACAATTTTGACATTTTGAAGGGAAACATGTTTATTATTACAGTGCAGATGAGGTTTAAACTATCAACTACAAACTCTTATTTATTTTCAATATTCTTTTGTTAAGGACTTAAGATGCAACTGAGTTATATTTGGGAGGGCGAGGCTTATAAGTAGGTTACAATTTATGTTATTGTTATTATTGCATATTCAGACGGTTATTTAACGTATGTGACCATGTTTTTTGTTGCTATTGCGAATTCAGACAGTTATTTAAGTATGTGACCTTGTTTTTTGTTGCTAATATTGTATGGCATAAGTTGTAACTGTAGGGTTTTACTTCAGTTTGTTGCTTAATTAAAAGACACATTGCTGTCTGATTTGCTTTGGTTTGGACAGCTTAAGGGTTCATAAATACCTCTAGTTTTTTGTCATCAGGTTTGACATGTTTTGTGTGAACCGCTCCATTTCATGAGAGCGTTTTCGTTTCACATACGCTATGTTCTCCTAGAGATTCTAAGGTAGCGTTCCATTCATGGAATGTAACTGAATTGGAATAGAATTCCACAGGTGAACTGAATTTTGATTTCGAATGTAGGTGTGTTCGTCTCAAATAATGGAATGTAACCTGGATGGTATTAGGATGTAGATTCCCTTCTGTAAGTTGTTCGATATATAAGAAATGAAATATACATTCTAATTTCATGCGCATTCCATTATTCCGTGAAATGAGCACACTACTACCTTTTGTTGTATTCATAATTCTTTAAAGTTGATTTCGTATTGAATATGGCATACTTTTACATAACTATCAAAACATTTTGAATCACATTTACAAATTCCAAAATAAATCAATTAACTAGTTACATACATTTTAGATTCTGGTGATTAAACCACAAGACTTGTCAAATTAGTTTGTAACTTTTGATAAAAACTAATTATTACCAAGGCTTTTCAAAATCAAAAATCTTATCAAAGGCAAAGACACAATTGGTATAGTAAGTTGATTAAAATTTAATAATCATCAATTTGGAAGAAATGCAAAAAAACAGCAAGTCCTCTGGGTTTTGAACAAAAGAATTTTACTATACAAACAAGAGGGTCAACAGCCAAAAACCCAATAATAAGCTTCCTCATTGGAAGACCTTATTTTTGCACCAACCAAACATCCACAATTTCAGCAACAACCTGCAATTGACACAAAAGAGTCGCCTGAGGGAGAAGATCGGAGATGACAACCACCATCCTCACCGGGTTTGTGGCCGGAGTTCGGTTTTTGAACATAAAACACCAAGTAAATCTGTGATGCTCTCACCACCTCATCATCAACTTCAGTGATCCATGCATCATCACACTTGTACCATTGCTCATTTAACCGCAAATACGTCATATAATGCCCGGATTCAAGCATACCCGAATGAGTAATCACTGCAAAAACCTCGAAATTTGTGGAAAACTCTGATTCATCACCTTCAAATGCAAAGATTCTGTTCCCAAATCTTTTTCTCACAATTGATGATGAAACATAAGGTGTCATGTCCAACGAAAACGGGAACTGCAGATGCCGGTCGATTTTTCGTGAAGCTTTTCTAACCAACGAGTGTTCGAATCGCTTCACATGTAAACATAATACCAAAGGGAGTCTTTTAATCGACATTTGCTTCACGGATTCTTGTCGTTCTCGACAATTTTGGCAATATAATTTCTGGTCAGACCCCAATTTTTCTGGTCTTGTGAAGAGGTCTAAGCAGCTAGTGAGAGTGGATATCCCTAAGTCGGTTGACTTCTGGGGTTTGTTAGGCGAGATATGGTTAGAGTTTGTGTTGAAATCGAGGGAGATATCAACACAAGGATCATAAGTTGTGGAAGTGAAACCGCAAGTCGTGCAAGTAACATCTGATCTTAACAAGCCCGAAAACGCTCTATGAACTACACAATGGCATTCTCCGTTATCTGTGTAAGAGCAAAAAGCTTTTCTTTTATCAGTAATTTGACCCTCCGAAAAAATTGTCATTTTTCTATTGGAAAGACTGCCCGGTTTTGCCAGCAACATGAAAGAATTTGAATACATACATACGACCGTATAATGGCATCAAAATTACCTTTATTTTTGTTTTTTGTTTTCCCTTCTTTCTCGTGGATCCGATCAAGAACCGACATAAAGAATTCATGAGCATCTTGCTGTTCATAACAAGCAAGATTTTCTGAAAGCCGCCACCAACTGCAACAAAAAAAAACAGAGATTCAATACTTTAGTGTATATTAATAGATAAGATCAATATCAAAACATGGATCCAAACATCCTCATAACAGAAGCACAGATCTACGTAATTCATATGAAAATCAAGATTATCGTCACTGATACATATAAATGCAAGCGTAGCACGGTTGATTATGCAAATCAAATATCAGACAAAACTTTCACATCCATAGAGGTATGTAATATCAAAAATAAAAATCATATGTAGCTAATCCATTTGATCTCAAAAGTCAAATCACCTCTTGTTGACTTTTGTATCAGATCTATCACTTGCAAACATTACTTACTACTGATCATATATATAAATCATGTAGGTATGGAAATGTGATCAACAACAACAATTAAATAGCAAATTCAACCAAACAATTCATAAAACAAAAAGCAACAATAAAAAGGCAAAGACCTGTATAGAAACTGAGCAGGACTATAAGGCGCCCGATCACCCGAAAACACCGCAGAGAAGATCACATCAATGTCACACGACAAACAAAACCGATCCGAAGATGTTTTCCGGCACGAATCGCGATCATGCCTCCCACTAAGAAAATAATTCCTAACAGGAGGAGCATGAAGCAATGCCTGCAACACAGAGTTCATAAAACAAGTGTTGCCTAGATTATTCAACCCTCTTAACCCGACCGGAAAACACGATTTCGATAACCTCCTACCATGATCCCATTCCCCACCACCACCAACAACAACCCTTTTCAGATTATTAATATCCATATTCAGATTCATACCACCATCAAAACCTAATCTTTTCCTCTTATTACCAGATCTAAGCCCATCATGATGATTATTATTATTATTATTCCCATTTCCTAACCCTACAATCTGCTGACACATAACAGCTCTATCAAAATCAGGATCATACACCTGATCATCACAAGCAAAACAATAAAGCTCAGATCTTTGAACATCTACAGCAATCTCATGACCAATCTGTGTCTGGGTATGCAAAAGGGCATGATTTGATCCAGATGGTAAAGAACAAGACATTGATGAACAGATCAAACAGATGTATAATCTTCCCTCATACCCACAACAAAAACTGCATCTGGGTATCTCAGATTTTGCTTTTCCCATAAGGGTTTTTCCATATGGGCTTGTTTTTACCCATTTTTGGATCAAGGTGTAACCTTTCAACCCATATCTTTGCTTATAATCCAAAAGATGGTTGCAGGGATTAAGGGCTGTTGACATTTTTGGTGGGAAAGTAAAAAAGATTAATAAATATTAATAAAAATCAAAACTTGATCGGAAACAAAAAAAGAGAATCAAGATTTGATAAAAACTGAAGATAAAATGAGGGATTTAGATAGAGATTGAATGAATCAAGAAACGGAATAATAATAATATTAATATTAATAATAATAATGATAATAATAAAGATAGAAAGAAAGGAGGCAGAGGGATGGAAAGAGAGGAGGCGCTTTTTAGCAGGGAGTGGAGAAGAAGACCGACTATTGTATGTTGTATGTTCTACTTTCTTCTCGTTAATTACGCGCAATAATCTGGGCCGTTGGATGAGTGATGAGATGAGTGAGATTTGATCCTGGCCGTTGATGGGAAATTATTGTGCTCTGGTGTATGTGGACCTCATCTGTATGATGCGTGGGAGTTTTATATTGGTGGTCATCCACTAATTGTTTTTCTTAATCAAGTGCCAAAGAAAAAGATAAGTGTTAAGAAAATAAAATTAACTAACATATGACCACTTATCCCCCGATCAATATTATCTGTTTTGCATGGTAGAGTTTGCTAGTGGTTTATTTTTGGTCTCGTAACGGGAGTTCGTTGGTTTTAGGGGATTGTCCCTATCAGTTAACACTTAACTTATAAAGTATTCATCTCATCTAAATATTTACATGCATTGTATCTAAAACGTGCTGATGATATACGAGACTGAATATTCCATATACATTTGCGAGTGAAGTTTTTCCCGTAAAACGTAAAACGTATTGGTGATATTTGTGACGAAACATTCCTTATGTTAGTAACTCTCATGTTGTCAAGCTATACAATAGAGGATTTTCCTGTAAAGTTTTCCACTCACACTTAAAACGCATTGGTGATATTTGAGGTGGTACATTCGTTGTGCCAGTAACTCTCGTGTTGTTAAAAGTAAATTTTGCCTAAAATGTGAACTCAAAACTATAATATGATAGTTATGAGACTCGCAACAGTATCAAGAATTATAGTAATGAAACAACTGTCTATGAAATGCTAATATGATATGATGATCGCGTGACATATGCTTTGTGCTCTTATATTCTAAACGCATGTTTGTTTATACAAAACTTTAAAAGCATCTAATGTGATTGTTAATGCTTGTGAGATCGATAAACACACATAAGAGATAAACATAACAAGGACTATTGAAAATAATGATCAAATAATTAAGGGGCCTTCACGGGGTCTCAAGAATTTAATAATGTTGATTATGACTTAAGCATGGTTAATGGTCCCACATCGGTTATAATGTTGATCCACAATGAGTAAAAGACAAACTCGATGATCTGATGACCTAGTTAACCATTAGTTAGATGTTGAGCTTATTAACCAAGATTTAGACTTCATAAAAAAACTAGACTTCAAGAACCAACAAAATCAATTACAGAAGAAAAGAAAAAAAAGTATAACTAAACTAACAGTTTCCCAATTGATTTGGCTATTTTTGTTTAAATTTTCCAGTTGTAATTCGATTATAAAAACACAGAACTAACAATTAGTCGAAACTGGTTCTGGTCTCTAAAAATCCCAGCACTACAGTAACTGGTTACGCATTTTCATTGGATGGCCTAGGCGAAAACAATTGTGCCCAACAATCCTGGTCCCTGTTCATGACCGAGCCAACCTTTCCCAGAACAGAGAAGAAATGAAAACAAAACAAAGGTTATAGCATCACAAGACACAAATTTTAACTGCAGCAATTCTGTCGAAACTTACAACACAGGGTAAACATGGTTGCTAACAAGCAATGGATCATTACACCTAGAAAGCGCTCCCAGATGGTTACAAAAGAAGGTTTCCTTGTTTCCCAAGATACATTGATCAAGACAGATCCACTAGTTGCAGCTACAACAGATCATTTAGGATACATGGATGGTGACCTGTTAGATCATTTGATCTGGTCGATGATGTCAGATATGACAGCATCCATGTCCAATGCCTTCATCGGTGCAAATGGTCGCTTCATATCCTGTACATAACAAACAAGGTAATCTTAGATTCCATGCAGAAACAACTGTCTGCTATACATAATACATTCACAACTGTTTAAGATACAACAGGGTTATAATCAAGATCTAGAAATTCAAATAACTATGTAATGAGCAAGTTGAGAAAATTGGATGGCTGATTATAACATATCCCTTTTATCTATATTTTAAAAAAAAACAATAGATTAACAACGTGTTTAATTTATGAATACAAAAACAATAATATTAATCTTAAACCGTTATATGGTGCGATTTATGTGATTGTGTGCAAAACAACTTTCAACCCGTTTGACCAGTTCCTCTTTAGCCAAATTTTTTTGTTTGATTGTTTGAGATAAAACACAACCCAAATCAACCAAATCTTAATTAAATGGGTCAAAACTGCCACATGTATTGACAATACGTGTGATACTGAATACAGGACTTTTTCAATAGACGATGAAATAATATTTGTTGTACGACTTAGTAAGTTGAAGACAGCTTTCAACTTAAAGAAAGCAAAAGCTTAGATATGGTGAAGAAATTACCAGAAGACTGACAAACTTCTTCCCCCCTTCTTCACGCACCTCAAAGCATCCTCTTCTTGGCTGCAATGAAAGTAATTTAGTCTATTAGTCATCACTCATCAGTAGGAAGAAATCATGTATTTACTTAATTTTCCAAATAAAAGACGTCAAACAAAGAAGAATACATATATCAATTCAATAATACATGAAAAGGCATACCTTTTCTGGGTTGACAAGCACATTAATGCCAGATACAGCACTCTCCAAATCATTCTTCACCTTAACAGCCCTTATTTTAAATTGCTTGCACTGTGTGCTAAAACACAAAAAAAAGAAAAAAAAAAAGAAAGTTTTATACAATAGAAGTACATGTTTCAGTATATCATTAATGCTTTCATTAGTCATGTAAAGCATTTTAAGAGAACTTTGAGATCTTTTTGACAGGAGTAGATGTATGGGTCGTGTTCGGGTTCATCAATTCAATGCAACATGATTACCACCACAATACAACAACCTTACCTAGCATATTCTCACCTATAGCCAAGCTAATGGTAAGATCTGGGGAGGGTAGGATGTAGGCAAGCCTTGTGCCCTTACACCTATCTATCCCAAGGGATAAAGAGGTTGCTTCCAGTGAGACCCCCAGCTCCAAAGCCATATTCAGACTAAGGACTTTTAGGGGTATGGTCATAATGTCATATATTAGATCCTTGACTCAGGAGCTTAGCTTTTTAGTTTATTTTGGTGGCCTTGCACTATATAGCACTGCAAGCATGTATTTTCAAATTACTTTCTATGCACCACGCATACCATGTTGAATAAATTTCTAGAAAAACCAGCATTGATATGCAGAACTACAACGGTTGCCTTAAATACGCAGCATTACCAACATGCTTATATTCAATTGCGTTATTGAAACTTTATGTATGTTATATGTAGCCGTTACAGACAGATGGCATTGCTTGCAAAGTGATTGACGACCAACTTCTTTTTTGAACTTGAGGCCACACACACATGTTTTTTATGGTGTTATAAGAGAATTAAGAGATTGAGTGATTCTGTGTTGTGACTTGAGCAAACTATACTACACGCCTTGCATAGTAAGATCTTTTTCCTTATTTTAATATTGATTAAATAAAAAAACCAAACACAAATATCATTCAATGCTCAAGGCGCAAGGGGCGAGTCTGTCGCCTGGGCACAAAGCGCTTAAAAGGCGAACACCTGATACTTGCAAAGCGCATGTGTATTTCAGGCCAATGATTTAGTTGTTTTAGACTTGTTTTAAGTTGGTTTCATGTCAATTTCAGTTTGTTTATAAATAGTGCGCCTAAGGTGGACCTAAGCACGTGAGACCAAAGGCACAGGTCCTGACACTTTTGTGTAGGTAAGGCAACTTCTGCACAAAATGCGCGCAAAAAATGTCTTTTTGGCGCAAGTGAGCATGTACATGGCGTTTTTTTGTGCATAAGGATGTTGTATAATAGGTTTTTTAATTTGTATACGTAGGTAATTTATATATTAAGTCATATATAAAGCTATTTTATAGCTAAATTTTGGGTAGGGGATGCTAAAAGCTAAGAGAAATATATAAAAAAAAAAAATTAAACAAACACCTTGCACCTCGTGTACAAACGCAGTGAGCTTTTGCGCCTCAATGTTAGACCTTATCCCCTCAAAGTACTTCTCACATTTTAAAACCAATATTTTTAGTTGTTTCAAACCATTTTTAGCTGTTTTTTTTCAGGTTCAGTGTGCCTGTGCACCCTGCTGCATTGAAGGCGGTTTAGCAGAGCCAAAGTCTTAAATACTCATCCTACAATGTAACTTGATCAAAGATAGAAATAACTGATAAAAACTAAATTCATACCATCCAAAGCCTTAATTATCTCAGTCCACTCAATCAATATCATGTTTAAATTCATCTAATTTCTATTTTGTTCTCTAAAATCACTATAACCTAGCTACAACCATCTGGATAGCACAAAACAACTTCTATTCATACTCAAAACCTAGAATCACGCCTCTAACTCTTAACAACAAACAAGCAATAAATAAAAGGTAAAAACCAAATAAAATAAGAATAATGATACCAGTGCTCAATCACGACGGTTTTGGTAGCATTTCCGCCGTTATCCGTCGGCGGCGGTGGTGCTTTTGTTGTTTTAGGTTTTGGTTCCGGCTTCTGTTTAGGAGTGAGCTTAGCTTTTTTGGGGTTTGGCGCCGGCTCAACCAGCGGCTTCGTGGTGACAAGGCGTGTGGAGCTTCGAGTGACTCTCGTTGACTTGTGATTATCGGAATCGGTCTCTGGCTTGGCGTCGCTCTTACGCTTGGTCGGCGCCATTGGTGGTGATGATGAAGGAAGGTGAAAACTGAAAACCTAATAAGCTTTCGTTTTCCCGCGTGTTTTATTTATTTATGATGTCTCTTTCTTCAATTTATCATCATCATACTCACCATTACAGTTAATCCCACCACCAATAGCAAAAGCCAAGCTAGAATTTGAGGAGACTAAGATGTAGATAGTCTTATCTCTACCATGTGGAAATAGAGAGGCTGCTTCCAATGAGATCCTCGGCTGATAGTGGTTTTGTATCAAGCCTTGGACACAAGACACATAATAATTAGCAACCGGGACAAACCTGATTGGTGCATGTACCCCCTAGTCTTTTGGCTATCAACGCCACCACATAATGCATGATTAACCGTCCATCATTTTTAACGTTAATACGTTATTTTCACGAAATTAGTAAAATAACGCCAAAATTAGTGCAACTTTACTTTTATCATTCTTCAATTTATCTATCTTGGTAATTTTTTTTTGTTAACTAAATATCACTTGAACTGTTAGTGAGCTAGCACGGGACAAATGGTTGTCCACTAGGCAGCTCAAGTCCACCAAGCCACCAATTCGGGAAAAAACTCATCACCCGAAGGCAGGGCCGGCTCAACATTTGAGAGGACCTAAAGCGATAACTAAAATAGAGGCCCTTTTGTGAAAATAAAAAAAATTACTTTCGACCCTATGAAAATTGCGATATAGATAAACATCCTAGGCTGATTAAACAAAAAAAACTAAATGATAACTTATAAAAATGATACTTCTCTACCTTTTGTTTATGTTATGCATGAATTTCTGGTCTCTATTTTTGTCCTCTCACCTATATGTGTATGTATGCATAAAAGTTGTTAATACATGGGGGCCCTTAGAGACTTGAGGCCCAAGCAATGGCTTTGTTTTACTTACACTTAAGCCGGCTTTGCCCGAAAGCCCACTACAATAAAACTCCTCTGGATTGGATTCGATGTCAAGCTCTTATCGTTATTTCCCTATACCACTCTACCAAATAGTTGGTGGTTCTAGTATTGGTATTGGGAATTTAGAATTAGGGTTTTCAATAAGGTTGAAATGGAATTGAAATTAAATTCAAATAGAATATACAGTTAAAACAACAAAGATTACGGTCATATTTGTTACGGTGAACATATATAAATAAAAAAGAAAAACCAAGAAAGAAAGAAAAATTGAAAAGGAAAAGAATAATGCTGCTATATAGTAAGTGGAGAGTTTTATATTTTACACTCAAGGATATGTGTTATAGGAGATGTGAAATATGATAATAGTCTAAATAGTGGCGAAGCTTGGAGATCGAATTGATGGAGGCTGGACTCATTTTTTTCCGATAGGGGCTAGAAGATCAAATCGATGGATGCCGGACTCAATTCATATAAAAATTACCTACGAAAATCGCAAAATTCCCCCGCTGTGGTTCGCCCCTGAGTCTAAGTTAGCTCTAAATTATTGATTTGTAAATAAATTAAACTACTTTGCCCCTTACGGCCTTACTTTCGCTAGCTGCTCCACACCTCTGCCCCCATTCATCACGGTTTTTTATTTCGTAAAAATTGCATAATAGTTTTCCAAATACTTAATATATGCTAACCAAAAAACAACTCAAGGGTTTTTTTCAAGTTGCAAAAGAAGCAACAAACCAATTATTGTGTGTATTTCTTATTCTTGCTATACAATCCACAAATGATAGGACAAAAATTATGTTTTAACCATCCACGGGGTCCTAATTTTTTTAGAATGCTAAAATTTTAAGAAAATATATTCCTACAGCAGTTAGCCGACTACATAGATGTCACCATTCATTACGGTTTAAAATTTTCGAAACTAACCAACCGAATGTATAAGAAAATAACCGACCTTAAAAATCAAACCAATGACCGGTTTGTACGGTTTCACAGTTTCAAACCAAACTATGAACACCCCTGATACATATACATAATTACATATTCCAAAGTATCATACACACACAAATAATAAAGGTTAAACGGTTGGTTTTGAAGTTTCAAACCAAACTAAACCGTTAATCGGCCAAACCACAAAAAATAACTATAAACCAAATCAAACCGAACCGTTTATATCTGAAACCAAGTAATCAACCCATTTGATTTGGGTACAAGGGATCATATCACACTACCAATACCAAATTAGACAATACCAGAACACACAATCCACATATAGGTTTTGAACTTCACATGAATCACCAACAGATAATAAGACACCCAATTATTATTATTCTTATTCAAACCCTGAGATAATAACACACATCAGTCAGGGTCCAACCCGACTTCTTTTACATAAGGTCTACAAACCACAATTCAAACAAAGAAACCCACAAACAATAAACTTAAGTTTATAGATTAACAACAGATTATAGAATTAAGCAGAGAGAGAACCAACAATTGGGTACTTGGCTTCAAATTTCTTTTCCCAATCAGCAAGAACACCCAACTCTTTGTCAGTGAGTCCATCAAGCGATCCAATCACATCTTCATCGTTCTTGCTCATTTTGGCTAGGGCTCTGCTCGCGTCTTTACCGGCGAAGAGGGCGTAGGAGCCGCCGGGACCGTAGAAGGACTTAGCGGTGCTGACGTCGAAGATACGACCCCTGACGCTCATGTATATGGGTTTTGATGGGTCTGTGCCGTCGTATTGCTTTAGCTGATCTAGTGTTAGCTCCATTGATTGTCAAGGTTTGAGTAGTGAGGTGTGATGTATAAGTAGGGTTCTATTTTTCTATCAGATAAGAAGTAGATGCGATATATGGGTAGCTTTTGTTTTACATTTTTTAGCATCTTATTCTTTAATTATTACTTTTTTTCTTTTTTCTATTTAAGTATGGTTATTCGGGATTTCGGGGTAACCCAATGACAAAAGACAATCTTATATGCACGTGGTCAAAGATAACACTAAGGAGCCCAAGCCCGTCATAATGTCATATATAATAAATGTTAGTTGAGCTAAAGCTTATTGGCCTATGCTTGTGGTTTAATGTAACGTTTCGTCACATCACTACCACATAGAGAAATGAGTTATAACTAACCTACCCTTTAGGCTATGTACAATTGGATCATGCCATTGCCAATGTGGAACACTTACTGTGCAAAAATGAGTGAGAGTTGATTACTATGTGGTAGTGATGTGACATTCACTTTTTAACGTGACAGTGAAAACAAGTGAAACCATTACACATGATCTTAATATCACATTATGGTTTGACTAATAACTAAATAAAGAAAAAAAGTTAGTGATTGGTTGTTTTGCACATGGCCCCCACCTCTTTCTCCCTCGCCCCCGTGAATGTGCTAAACTGCTAACGTTCCCTCTAGTGGCGCCTCATTTTCACACCAAGGAGACGGTGTTCTGGGTGTTACTGTCCGACGTAGAGATGAGCGCTAAATCACAACGTCCGGTCTTAATGAATGCCTAACCAACTAAAATAAAAATATTGTTTTATAAATATGATGTATGGATTTGGCGTAGGTGATTTATAAGCTTGGATAAAATTACGACACGACATTTGCTAAATAAATAAACTACAAATACATGCTAATTGCTAAACTATCACACATCAATAGTTGAAAATGTACATATTGTTAGTAATGAAGAGTGGTTGGATTGAATTGTTGTTCCGTCAGAAAATTGTTCCAGTATTCCTCTCCTTTATTATAGGTCTATTCGATTCTACAAACATCATCATAATAATATGGTACAAATTTGAGGGGCGACATTTGGCAACCAGTCGCCCTTCTCTCTGCTCTATTTGTATTAAGACACTAGCAAAGGCGTGATTGTAATTGTAAGTATATCAATACCTTCTAGTTGAAGTCATGAACATCGTAATACAAATTTCAAATGACAACATGGTGCTTTACTCACTTAAAATGAGCACTAAAGTGGACACCGACTCCACCCCCTTACAGTGAGAGGTGTGACACTAGTTGTGTTCTCTAACAGTTCAACTAACTCGATCGCTCAAAATAGGGAACATTGTTATTTTTGAACAAAATGATAGTTTGATATACACTATTATATAATATAATGAGCACACCTAAGACTGTAATAGAAGTAGAAGGACCGCCCCATGGTTTAAAAGCACAGCTGATAGCCTGATAGAGCATGTATATGTTGCAATCACTAAGTGCCTTGAACAATTGCAGAGAACAACATCGTGTTGATATCCTCTGAATCTGAACCTTCATGACCCTCATTTCCTGCAATATGATTAATATATTAATGATTATCTTCTAAAATATCTCCCCATTACAAAATGTTTCATTATTAGTAACATAAAAATTACGCAATAGGAGAATTACCTGTTTTAGATCTGACTTGCTGGGCCCATTCATCAATAACCTGTTTATAGTATACCGACACGACAACGTCAATGATACATCTTTGCATGTCAGGACATGGATAACTTAAAATCCTGAACATAAAAGACTGAAGGGACAGGAAATGTAGCAAGAATGTAACTCCCAAATACCAACCACACATGGGCATTACAGTTCGGAATATTCAAGTAGATCCATCCATAATTATAAAAAATAAAGTTAGAAAAAAAACCCTTTAACAAGGTTTACTATACGAGTTTTCATTAAAATCCTATGTTTTTATTATCAAGTTTCAGGATAAATCTACCTAAAAGCTTACCATCACTGTTTTGCAGCCAGTCATGGGATATCTTGCCATTTATTAATTTAGGTTGTTCACTGGCAAATGGTGCAGAATCTATAAGTACCACTTGGAAAACACAACCAAGGAAACTTGAAACATAATTTTCTTATTTTACATTTTCGGCAGCGATTTTGCATTTTGCTTTTAACATCTATGCCTTTAAATAAAGAAAACTAAACATCACCTCATTAAAGTTTGTATAAGCAGGATCATCAGAATCATTGGTGACAGGGATCCCCATGGAAGTTTGCAATCTTTGCAATGATGTTCTGTTCCCAACTATAGTGGTCCTTGCTTTATCAATCAGGTCCTACGTCGAAATTAAGAGAAAGGAATGTTCTATTTTCAATTTTGTGCAGCAAACAAATTTGAAACCGTATCTGTGATAAAGTGAAGCGTAAACCACTAATCTGTTAAAACACATTTTAAAAAAGTTCAATTACCTATGGTATTAAACATCCATTCAATCAACATGTCCTTTACATAATAGAAGAGAGTAAATGGATAACATAATGTTTCAGTTCATCCTTCAAAAGTCAAGAATCAATACCCATACAACAAGTTAATTTCAAATCCACAATACCAAATAAATGACTGTGCAATAAAATATTGACACAATGAGGAGACGGTCAATTCATCTTCTAACACCTATTATGCTCAATGAGGAGACGTTCACTTCATCTTCTACCATCCATGAGAGACGCAACATTAGTCGTGGACCCTCCAGTGTATAAGAAAAGACATAAGCAAAGCATATAAGACTTCTATTTCTGCGGGACCTATGTGGAGAAACTTCATACCACCATACTTTTTACTTAGGTTGTTTTAAGTGCACAAGGGAATTCCGGTGTGTACTGTCAAGGGAAGAGTCGAACGATGAGTGGATGATTTGGTACCCATTGACCGTTGCAAGTATTTACAGGTTTTAATTTTTTATTTTTTTGTAAGAAAATAATATTAACTTTATTCCACAATAAAAGGGCAAATTTACAGCAGGGTGGCGGGTAAGCAGGCAACAAGTTGTGCCGCAACCCCTTAATTCACGTATCACATGAATTAATACCATAATTAATGGAAAATAGTTGAATATAGTGTAAGACACAAATAATGATTACACAAGAGGATTAGAAAGGCTATAGAGGTGATTTGTGTTTGGCATGGGTGCATAACTATGCAGGTATACCCCACCCGTAAAAAAATGTTTACTTTCGTGTTTTTCTCCTTTTTAATGATGTGTAACCAGTAAAGACTTCCAGCTTATGCTTTAGAAACTAGTTGGGGAGTAAAAGTGTTTATGATATTATTATTGTTGATGAAACAAACAATAGGAATGAGTCCTATTTATAATACAATGAAGGACCTAAACCCTAGCTATATAATAGGAAACGATAAACACTATCAACACATTCTAAATATAAGATAATGCTAACAATAATAATAATATATATCTCTAAGATCCCCCGCAGTTTGAGCGGTCGTAGGACAGACGGTTAAACTGGAGCGAAACGATTGAAAAAGCTGTCTTGACAGTCCCTTCGTAAAGATATCGGCATACTGAAATGGTGAGGGGATATGCAATACGCGCACATGACCAATCCGAACCTTCTCACGAACAAAGTGAATATCTATCTCAATATGCTTCGTTCGCTGATGTTGTACTGGCGAGTAAGGGGAGAAGGGTGTGTTAGGGCGGTTTGCGGATTGGGTGGGATAGGGGCAAGGTGGAGTATTCCACCAAGCCCATTGAGGATATGGGTTGTTGGGTAGGTTCCAAGGTGGTGGATAGGAGGTGTAACCACGACCGGTGCCGCGACGCGCGTCCGCCTCGGGAGTTGCGTCCCCGGCCACGGCCCCGTCCACGGTTATAGTAGGTGGGTTGGGATTGGTTTTGGTTTTGGTGATAGTATTGTGGGGGCTGGTTAGAGAATTGGTGTTGGTTTGATTGCAGGTTTTGGTTTTTGGTTTGTGCCATTAACACCGTATTGGAGGATTTTTGACGACCCTCCAACCGGATAACTTCATCTTGAAGCATACTGCGTGCCGTGTCCCAATCAGCATTATTGGCATTGATCAGTGCTGCGGTTGTGTCATATTCTGCCGGTAAGCCACGAACAAGCTGAAGTACTAGACGGTCCTCGGTAACAGGATGATCAACATCTGCAAGCTGAGTAGAAAGCGCCTTGAGTTGTTGACAGTAGTCGTCCAGGGAGGAACACGATGCGAGGGTCAGGTTGCAAAATTTAGTTTCGAGCGCACCGGCTCTTGCCTTCTTGTTGCTGAGGAATACCTTCTCGAGCCTGACCCAGGCCTGACGGGCCGTGACTGCTTCATCAATACGGGAGAGATTTTCATCGGAGACGGTGCTGAAAATCCATTGAAGGACTAAAGCATCGATCTCATGCCATGATTCATATTCTGCAGAGCTTTCAGCAGGTGGTTCGGTACCATCAATATGGTCGACCACCTTGTATGCGACTGCAAGAAGTTTAAACAGCCTGATCCACTGGGTGTAGGTGACCTTCTTGCCGTCCAAGGTGCGGACTTTGGACTGCACGTTAGTCACCGAATAGGCTGGATGCAGATTAGTTTTGCTGCTGGGTTCGGACAGGTCAGGGAGTTTGTTGTCTGTGGTCATGCTGCTGGGTCGGAACAAGGTGCTGACAGAAAAGAAAAAGAATATGCGGCTGCTAGGGTTTCGAAAAAAAAAAGATCAGTAACAGAATCAGGTCTGTTCGAAAACAGACTGTTGATCAGCGGGTGTTTTGATGGGGCAGCAGGTAGCCGAAGCTACTAAAAAAGAAAAGGATCGAAGGCGGGTGGGAGAGCCGAAGCTCTGATACCATAAAAGTGTTTATGATATTATTATTGTTGATGAAACAAACAATAGGAATGAGTCCTATTTATAATACAATGAAGGACCTAAACCCTAGCTATATAATAGGAAACGATAAACACTATCAACACATTCTAAATATAAGATAATGCTAACAATAATAATAATATATATCTCTAAGAGGGAGTAGCTGAAAGAAAGTAGCTGTTCCGCCTACTATGGGTCAATGAGGCTGACTCTAATGACAGTTTAGCAGTGTTGATCTTAGCAGGTCTTGAAAAAACTCACTTTCTCGTCTCTTCAGTGCAAACCAGCTACCAAGACTGTAGTGAGTAAATGTTTCTACTTTCTAATCAAATTACCATAGGTGTTATCGCTTCTTCTACTGAGACAACTTGTTAGACAACTACAAGAAACAACTATTGTTGCTTAGAAAAGCAATATGTAATAATATTTTAGTTACCCTAACTCGATAACAAAACACATTGCAAAAAAAAAAAAAGAACTTTGGTTGTGCAAAATCGTCCAAAAAGACGGCACACCATATACATGTGCAGCAACACTATAGGAGGAAAGAGCAAGTATACTTAACAACTAAAAGTTTAGAATCTTGCATCTTATGAATGTTCATTTGGTGGTGATAGTAACTACAAGTCGGCATCGTTCTCCATATAATAATCAGGAAAGTGGTGACCTTCAATTTCAAACGTCTAATTTCTACTAAACCCTAAGAAAAATCGACAGTGTCTACCAATTCATATTATAACTGCGTGGTAACAAGTAATCAACAATGCCTACACATTCAATTTATACACTCAAGACGTGAATTAAATACTCAACAAACAGTAATTAAACAACACTAGGGTTTATTTAACCTGCTTGGCAGAAAGTAATTCACGACATTGTTCTTTCAGAGACGGTAATTCGTCTTGGATTTTCTTAATCCTGGCCACAAGCTTCATCGGATTCGCCTGTAACAGTAAAAAGCCAACAGATCAACTAAAAAGTTTAAAAAAAAACATACATAATTGAAAAGGAAGAGCAAACGAGCAATAGGGAGTTACGTTATCAGGATAGATTTGGCGAAACTCCTTGTCTAGACGGTTTTGAACTATGTTTAGATCGTTATTGGCCTTAATGAACAGGTTTACCAGACCATCGACGGCATGGTGGTGGTCGTCGTCGCCGTCACGGTGGTTGCCTTGGTGGCTCATTTATGTTACTGCAGTTTGTGCTGCAAGGAGGTTGCGATTCAAGGGTTTTTGGGCAACTAGCATTTATAAAATTTAAATGCAGCATTTATCAAGTTATTATGCCATTTAAAAACTACATTATCGGCCGGGCTTTGCACATGTACAGTCCGCCCTGAGCGAGATGCGTTAAAAAAGATATATATTCAGACCCCTATGGTGGCGGGAAAATATTCACGCCCCTCTCCACTGTGATTGGCTTAAAAAAGGGGACCGCAGTCACGCACAAATCCGATGTTTTAAAAACACGACCAAGTCTCATTTTAAAGAAAAACGCCCTGAGGGCGGTGTTCCAGGCGTTTTTGAGGCATTTCCCCACCCATTACACTCACCACTACAGGTGGTCTTATATGTTTCTATAGATCTTGAGTAACAACAATTCCAATTTAAAATAACATCTAAACGATAATAACATGTACAATTAATAAATTGAGGTATCAATCCTTTAACAACTCTTAACTTTCTGTTTATATAACTTAGTATTGCAATTCCATTAGAAACAAATATTCATAGGGAAATTACATTGAAACAGAAGGCAAGCCCGCAACAAGTTGCGCCGCTAACCGTTTTTTAATAGCAAAATTAAGTCTTTAAAAACTACATTCATAGACCCTGGGATCATAATATTACTATACATGACCCGTTAGGCTTGATCCCTTTTTAATTAGTTGGTATTTCCCGCAATCACAATGGCTTCGGATTGTATAGAGCCTATGCACACAAAATATCATCTTTTTTTTTTCATTTATATAAATTGACGTTTGAATCATAACAGATATCTCGTCCAACACCACCAACTAGACCAACCGAGTCTGTACTATACATTACAAGCAATTCAACAAATCCACATCTTAACATTTGATTCCTGTAACAAAATGGAACACATTTTCTACTTTCTACAATCTCCTATGAGTCCTTATAAAGTTGGTCGTGTTCAGCGCCACAGCCGTGGAGCATATGTAAGCTCCGCCCCCAGAAACTGCAGCCGCCAGCAGCAGAAACAGCGTCTTCCACTGCCTCGCGTTGAATAAAATCGCCAAGATCAGCGATAAACCGCCACCACAGACAACCTTTTCTTCCATGTCTCAAAAGCTCTCACTACATTCCTGCAATCTTTACAATGAACCACGTGCCTAAAAATACCTGTTAGCAAGATTAGGCGCATATTGTATTCCAATTCCACCCTTTGCAGGCGATGAAGCAGCAATACTTGCAACAAAACCAGCAGGCGCATGCTCGACAACTGCTGGCTCAACCGGCATTGAAATTGTCGAATGCCCGAAATGGTAAGGCATCCCATGACCAACTTTATCCATCCATTTTCGATACTCGGCCACCCATGTGTCAGATGATCTTAAGTTTAAATAAAGATCTTTTGTTGGTACTTTTTCCTTCATCAAAATCTCGTTTTGAGACGATAAAATCCATATCTTGTTCAAATACTTTCCCTGCATTTTGATGGAAATACCATTCAGGGAAAAACTTAGCTAATGGTGATCTTTTCGTGCTTCCGAATCGAACTATAAGCATTGACTTTCCTTGACCAGTTGGTCTACATAAGAAAAGACCAGAAAAGTAATTTGTGACACCGTCTTTGTCCACAATCTCACGGTTGTTTTGTAGATTACATGGTGCCTCGAATCTTAAAAAGTTTTTTTGGTGTCTTATCAGCTTCCCGGCCCCACCAACCAGCGAACCCACGTTCGGTTCTTTCTGTGACTTTGAAAAGTAATGGTTGAGCGTCTTCCCGTTTGGCACTCCAATCTGTCCTATCGTGTGAAATCGGGACATGAGCAGGGTCCATTAGGTTTTCAAGAAGAATCGAGTGATCATAAGGAAGCTCGTGCATGGTTGAAAATATCTTTAAAACCGGGTCGGTCGAAGTTTTCAAACCATGGAATTTTGCTAGGATTTGGTGGTGGTTTTTATGTGACATCCATATCCAAACAACACTTGTGAGTCTTTGATTTCATATGTTTTAGTGCAGGCGGATCGAGGTATCTTTGCACCAGCAGGAAGCTGTATGCATGTATAATGTAATAGTTAATTAGTGACACATGAAAATGCCACAACAGATTAAATATATGTTATAACTTAAGAAACCAACCTGAGGAATCTTGACACATTTGCCCTCATCACCTTCAAAACTGCCAGCCATGGTACAAACATTCCAATCTTCCATCAACAATTTGGCCTTCAGAAAGTTTTGCTAACCTGAATGGAAACCATATATTTATTCATGTCAATTTATTATTCGAACGGGTTGACGAGTTGTAAATGAGCTTAAATCAAGTTGTGAACATGTTAAAAGGTTTGTAATGGGTGGGTTAATCTTGTTAGCGGGTTAAACCTTATAAAATAATCCTTTTTTTTTAATCCTAACTTTATACGGGTTGGCAAGTTGTAATAGTGTTAATCAAGTTGTAAACGGGTTACAATGAACGGTTTTAAACGAGTTAGTGAGTTATACTCACTTATACTCAATACTCTATTTTTTTAATTCTAGTCTCATACAGGTTTACCGGTGTACTTAAACGTGTATTAATTAGTTAGACATAGCAACCCAAAACCTAACTTGTTCGTTTTGTGCTGTGTTTCGGGCTTATGAAACTCGGTACAAAAGATACTACTTTTATTATCACTTATGTTGCAGCGGGTTAGGATAAGAAAAATAGGAAGTCGTTGTAAAGGGTATCAAACGGACTCCGATTGACCTCATTCAAGCGGCATTGGAACCGTCTTATCGAACCCTACGACATCAGTTTTTAGGGCTTCGTTTTTTTGGGTTTTAGCTTGTAGTTTTTAGAATATGTGTTATATCATTGTGTTTTTACATACCATTGTGTTTTTTTCTTATTTTCATCACTGTGTCATTTTTTAATTCATTGTGTCTTTTTTCTTCTGCATTGTGTTATATTTTTTTGGCATTGTGGTATATTTTGTGGCTCATTGTGTCATATTTCATGATCTATTGTGTTTTTTTTTGTATCTTTCTCCCCTTCTTATTTTTGTTCCGTGTATATTAACTTTATGTTCCAGCCATCAGCAGTTAAAAAGTTAAAAAGTGCTGATCAAATCAAAAGTAAGCACCTTAATTGGAAGATAAGTTGTAATTAACATTTACACATAATTCCTCAACAAACTAAAACCCAACACATTAAATACCAAAACAGATTCCTATAAACAAATTAGACCAAATTACCTGTGTGGACAACGATCCTCATAACACTGAAGCTCACCATTCCATCACGATACAACACAACTTGCTTATCAAAAACCGTCAAACCCAAAGGCGCATCATCAGGTACATCTTTAACAAATACAGAGGGTACCATTCCTCTGTCCAATCATAACCCACTGGGTTAACTCTCCCTCTCTCCTCATCAACAAGCACATCTTCTTTATCTCCAGACACCTCTGGTGTTGCCACTGCAGCACACTTCACCGTTCGATCTCTTAGGTTTTTAAAAAGTAATGATTTTGGGGTGTTTAGGAGAGTGATTGAAGGTGTTTTAGTGGTGTGGAAGAGAAGAGGGTGGTGAAGTAAGAGAGCCATTTGGGTGTTGTTGATTGAGAAGGAGAATGATCTGGCAGGTTGAAACATTATGAAGATGTGAATAAGAAAAGGTTGCTTCAGGTACTCAAGCTCCATTTTTAGCCACACGTTATGGAGGGGAACGGCTAGGCTAATTTTCTTTCTTTCTTTTTTTTTTTTTTTTTTTTTAACGGCCAACAAATTGGAATCACTCACGGAACACTTGAGTATCATCGTGCCACCAATGTTGCCAAGTGATCATATCCACCACCAAGTCACAATCGCAATTCAGGAGGAAACTCATAATTATGAGAAAACCCCTTTGTGAGATTCAAACCCAGGACCTTATGGTCCCTAAGTCTTATCTTACCACTAAGATGCCGCTGGGTTTAATGCCTTTGGCAAAGACTAGGCTAATTTTCTAGTTTTATAGTTTCTACTTTCTACTAAAGGAAATACGATACTCCCCCGTCTCAATTTAAATGTCTACTTTCCTTTTTTGTTTGTCCCAAATTAAATGTCCCTTTCTAAAAATAGAAATGTAATTTCCAATTTTGCCCATAACAGACAAATACAATCACCACTTTTGAAGATATTATTGTCATTTTACCATACACAAACAAAATATTTCTTAAAATGTGTGTTTTTTTTAACTATGACATTTAAATTGGGATGCAGGGAGTATTTTTTTTATTCATTTATTTGTTTGGTGAATTGAGTTTTGACATATGACATATCAACTATCGACAAAATAACTGATTTGTCTTTCGGTTCTTAGGGACAAAAGGCAATTTGAAACATGTGCTTTCTTTTACCTTGCTCGCTATCCTATTACGTATGGCTTGAACTTGTTAATTGTGTCTGATTGTCGGTTTGGGGTTGACGGGGATTAATTGTTCAATCTTATGACCAATACATTTATTTGTGTCATGGGGATCAACTTTGTAATCATGGAGTTTCAGGTAGAGATGTTTAGTGATCCTTTGTAAATATCAGTAATATCTAGACTTTAGTTACTTGAAATAATAATTTAAACATTCAATTACTCGATGTAAAATGAAACTTTTAATGTAATTTTTGTCGATTAGTTGTTTTTGTTTCTTTATCTCTAATTACTAATAAACAAAATTTGATTTTAGCGGGATCAAACCGAAAAGAATTGTAAAATGAAGTAATTTTAGGGCTAACGAGTAAGCTTCTGGAAATTAAGAGGTGAAAGAGATCTGAACACAAAATAAATTAATTATAAGTTTGAAAGCTATTAGTTTAGGGAAATTGAAATATCTCACACACACACACAACAGATTCGAGGCTGCCTAGCACACACGTGATTTGGGATTTTCAATAGTCGATATCTAATATGCCTCCAACAAATCTCACAGCATCGTCGTCTCAACCAACTTTTATCAGGCAATCTAACCTGAACGAGGGGTGGTTTTGATGCCTTAAGGTACAACAGTGACCGCCCAGATTCAATGACGCTTGGTGGGGTTCAGTGTGCGAAACTTGGTTCTCGAATCGGAGGGGGCCGGA